>JAQFZO010000691.1:0-21552 GCA_034695885.1 Geophilus flavus | reverse complement strand
TCGTGACTTAGAATTTTTTTTACAAACTAAAATTTACCAATCTAACCACCTTACACAAGGCTTAAAATTTTCATATCGACCTTGTACTCGAGTTAACCCTAATTGGACTGACCTCGTCCCTTAAACAAGACAAGAAAACCGAGAAGGAAGTACACCCTCTGTAGTGTGCAGCTGAAATTTGATTCGATTAACTGCAGAACAAATCTTGGCGTGGGTATTCAATTCATATACACTGCGAATGATGTCAAGAGTGCCGCGTGCGAGTCGGTGTTTGGAAAATGTTGGGAGAGAGAGAGAGGAGAATGAAAGAAAGAAAGAAAGAAGGAAGGTGAAGGGAAAGGGGAGAGTAAAAGTGTTGATAATTGCATTCTGAAGCAATTTGCTGGAATTCCGTTCGACACAAGGGAAATTTAGGGCCGCCAACCTAATTATTCAGAAAAATCACCCGTTTTCTTTCACGTTGCACTTGGGTCCTTTTTCTAATGGGACGACGAAAACTTGGGTCTTCTTCTCAACCGTCCTCTCTCCCTCTTCCAATTCATTTGTGACCAATTTACCAAGAAAAAGGAAGGGACTCAACAACTTATTTCATTCTTCTAATCACAAACCCACGCCTTCTTACAACCCGGGTGGCAACAGCTACGAGAGAAAAAAATTAATTGGAAGAAAAAAAAAAAGTTGTAAAAAAAAAGACGCCATTAACTGTTCCCATATCTCTTTAAAAAAGAAGGAGAGGAAGAAAGGGTGGGAAAAAACCACCCATTTTCAACCTTTCTCTTTAAGTAAGTACTATCTAAGCCTAAAGAAATATCTTTAAATCTGATCAAACTAGTCCAAATCAATTTTTTTTAATCCTTCCTGCTGTTCCAATTGTCATCAACTTATCAAAGTTAAGCTTGCTATTAATTCCCTGTGCTGAAGGGAAAAAATATTATATACCATTACTGTGTATTTTTTTTTTATTATTATTAATAATTTATTTATGGCTTTAAAATGGGGATGATCTTTGTAGAAATACGTCATCATGAGAAAATGTTTTTCTCGTGTGGATAAAATACCAAATAAGTGCTTGACTGAGGAATGTCCCAATTATACAATAAACAAGAAATCGAGCTTTAAAAATTCCATAAAAAGCCGAGAACTCAAAACTGGTTTTGAAAAAATAAAAAAATAAAAAAAGTTGCTTAAAGGTGGTTAGATTGGTAAATTTTAGTTTGTAAAAAAATTCTAAGTCACGAATTAAGTAATTAATCATTAATTTGGAACCATAAAAGCAGGAAAAAAAGAAATAAAAATGCATGAAGAGAGAAATCATGCATAATGGAAATATTGGAAGAGTTGCATTCGAATGAAATTAGGCCTGGATTTGCAAGACGACGACGACGACGACGACCTAAAACCCTTTAAAAACCGGTTACCGATTTGAGGCCAGTAAACTACCATGACTTTCTACAAAAGACCAACAATCATGTTAGCGTGCAGAGCGTGTCCACTCTCTCTCCCCCTCTCTTCTCCAACCCATCTCATTCCGGCCACCATCGAAAAAACGAAGAAAAGAAAAGGAAAAAAATCTAAAAAAATAAAAATATTTTTCAAACTGGTCAGCCAGTTAAAATTAATCTTGCTTTCAAGAAAACTGGTTCCACCGAGTCCCACGGTGCAAAACAAGGCAAGCCATTTCAATCTGCAGACTTAACTTTAAACAAATGACGTCACGCGTAACGACACCCTCGCACAATCCACCTTAATGGATGAAACAAAACCTCCCATAGTGAGAATACCCAACTTCTCGTGCGAAGGGAATGCAATCCTCCGACGACCCATCTTTCTTGTCTTTCCAATCCACGAGCTCAGCGGGGGTGGTAGTGAGAGAAAGAGAGCGAGAGAGAAGGAAAGAGATGGTGAAGGACCCTCCACTGCCGACTGGAGACTCTTGTCTCCTCATCAGGGGCAGCTGGAGAAGCCATCACTCCTCATCTGCAGCCAACGGAGGTCGATATCCCTCCCCGAGATCTCACACCCATTTACGCCCTTTTCTCACCTGTGCCACCTGGCGACCCCCAAAGCACTGCCTAATTCCTTTGGGTTGTACATTTACAATCAGAAACAACCTTCCATCTTCGTTTCTACAACTGTAAAAACACCTGCAGTGCAGCATTGCACTTAAGTCTCTCGTCCGAATCACGTGAAAAACGCCATAGAGCAATTTTATGGCGGCCATTCTTACACTTGTAATATCATAATAACACAGGTGGAAATAAAAATAGAAAATAGCAAAAACAAAAAAAATTATATATATATAAATATATATATCAAAGTGAAAAATCAATTTCTTAAATTTCATTGACAGCACCATAATTACTCGACGGAATCATCCGTTATTTTTTTTATCCAATTCTTCCTATGTTAAATATTAATAAATAAATAAATATTGTACGCAGATGTTCCAAAGATTTCAAAGGGAAAAAAAAAATTCTCATTTCCACTGCGCAGCTGACATTTAAAAAACTGTGTTAAATGTTGCTTAAGGCTGCATCACGTTAAAAAAAATAAAAGTCCATGAGAAAAATCATGAGAATGTAATCAAATTCAATTTTAAATATAGTGCCAGCAACTGATAAAGAAGAGAGAAGAGTGAGAGAGAGAGGAGGGAGACTGGGAGGAGTCGAGGTGACTAAATAACAACGTTATGTGCTGTTATGTATTCCAACATCAAACTGAAATTTTCAACATTCAATGTTTATTTTGTCTTTTTTTTTTCTCTCCTTTCTCAAAATTGTGTTTTCACATAAATATTATTACCATATTCATTCGTATCAAATGCAATGGCACTTGCGAAATTCCATCTCGAGTCTTTGACGCTCCATCATGTTCGGGCGGCGACATATGGCCGTTATCAAAATTGCCACGTGGATTCGACCGAAAAAGAGGGTTGATGAGAATGGGAATCCACGTGTGCGTATGTGCAGGTGCCAGGTATGTTGAAGAGTGTGCGTCTAGCGTCTGGCATTTGAATTAATGGGCTAATGCTATAGAGAGTTGTTGCATCGAGAGATGGTCCTCTACCTCGTTCACGCGCAATTTACTCTCAGAGATGCCACATTTTGGGAAAGCGCACATAAATATTCGCACTCGCCTACTTTTCTTAGACATAGTTTGAGGATTTGCTTAAGAAAAAGTATCAAAAAATGAAAAAAATGAAGAAGAAAAAAAAAATCTTGCTTCTGTATTCAGCTCCCCCTGTCAAGTGAATTTGCAGTGAATCGAGCATCTGTTAAAAAGACTGGAGAGTCAGCCATTTTCTTTTTTTTTTCTCGTCGGGGAACATTAAGGAGATGATAAAAAAAAGCCGACATGTACATTATGCATTCTTAATGATAAAAATTTGAGTGATAGGCGAGTTGGATTGCACATTAGGCTTTAAATGCGTTAGGGTAAATAGTCTCCCTTACTTTTACTTTTATTTTTTTTGTTCTCTTTAAAGATGCGGCAAACAAGAAAATGTATGTTACGAAATAAAGGTGGTTTTGGTTTTAGTATATAAATTTTTTCTTTTGACGTTTTCTTCCTGTTTCGGTTCGGAAGGAGGTCAGTCAGAAAAATAGGTTTACAAGAAAAGAATCTTCGAAGCGGAAATGATAATTACGCAAAGCGCAATTCGGCGGAAAGAGCAAGAAGAAAAATGCAAATTCCCGCACATGTTACAACGTGCGAACTAAAACAATAGAAAATTGATCCAGTAAATCACAGCATCCGCAGCATTTGCCGAAGATCAACAACAACAACAACAAGAGCAACAGCAACGACGACGACGACAACAAAAGGCGCGGTCACAATTTTCTGTTACGACCGCTCGTCCCAAAACAATACGTCATCATTTTTAATTCATCTCATTAAAATTCATTGAAATAATAAAACCGAGCCGAGCCATTTTGTCGTCGATGAACAACAATCCGTCTTTTTAAGACTTTACAGTACAGTATTACAGTGGAGATTGCAACAGTTAAAGGGATGTATCTTTTTCAACGGATATTCCCCGATGGCGACAATTCCAAAATGAATCAATCCACAATACACGTGTCACTATTCCAATCTCGGTCTCCAATACCCCTCAAATAGAATTATTACGACTCACGGCAAAAAAGGAAGCGAGTGGGGAAAAGGGGGGGGGGGGAAGGAGGGAAGGTAAAGAAGCCCATTTCGTGACGTCACAATAAAAAGAGGAAAATAAGAGACACGAGGACAATGTCAACAGCTAGCGAGAGAAAAAGATGAAGATGAGAATGAGAAGGACGATCGGTCGTGAAGCAGGAAGAACCCCAACTCCGGAATCGCAGACAGGGTCCTTTCATCGCCATCTCACCCGCTTCGAAATCAAATCAGTTCTCAAACGCGATCCCACGCCTCCGCAATCCTCATCTCTTTTACTCTCCCACCTCCCTCCACTCTCTTTTATCCTTCAGTTTCTCCTTTTCCGGTTTGCAGAGGAGTTGCGTACAAAAAGAACGAACCGCTCGCAATTCTCCATCTCTCTCTCTCTCTTTTCTCATTCCCCTATTATACAATTACCAACAATACCCATTCACTAAAACAATGGCGAACCAAAAATAAAAATGAAACAAAAGAAAAAAAAATGCGGTCAAAGTTGTCAGCGAGACATTATATTAAGGGGCGTTTTGTTCGCGTGATCAACAATTGCCAAAAAAAAATAGAAACAAAAAACAATTTCTCTTTTTATTTCCCTTATTTTGGAAAAGCGAAATCAATGTTTCAGTATACGTCCGCATTGTTGGCATACTTCCTCTCACCCACCCCACCCGCCAATCGGAAGCTTGCCAATCAAAATGACGTCACACACCACGACATTCCTGACTATATAATCAACATTGTCGCCTCGGCTCTTGTTACCACGGTCGCCAAGCAACCAGACAGTAAAGGGGGGTACCTGACAATCAATAACTCAAGTGGCAAGAATCCCAGTGGCAAAAATCAAAGCTTCACAAACGAACGCACCGCAACTCCCTTCCCACCTTCTTCACCCCTTTACCTTTCCCCCTTTTGCTTTACTCTCCACCAATCCATCCATCCCCCCTTCCATTTCGCCATCTTCGATGCTTGACCGAGCAGAAAATCTCCCTCTCGACACCCAAATTTCTCCTAGCCATGACACACTTCATCTTTTTTAATTAGACCTTTGCCTTTTTCCAATTTTTTCATTTCATTTCATTTATTTATTTATTTATTTATTTGTCAGTGGAACAATGCACCTGCGTGCAGTTGTGCATTGTGTGCATTTTATTTCCTGTGTGCTAAATGCACGATTTTTTTTTTCGCTTTTGCTTTTCTATTTGCACTAAAAAAGTCTGTTGCTTAATGATTTCCAATAGCACGAGGAGGCTTAGACTTCATCTTCCCCTTCTCTTTACCGCCTGCGACGCCTACAACAATTTGAGGTGCAACTACAGCAATCACCTTAGCAATCATTGTTGCCTAAAATTGACATCATCATCCAACAATGACCTAATTAGGCATTATACCCACACAATAATGAACTCACTTCCTTTCTTTCACCAACAACGAAAAAATAAAAGGAACAAGAGGGAGAGAATACAATGCACAAAATCGTAAACGGCCTCATTGTTGGATAATTACACTTCCCATTAAACAATTAACCAATTAGCAAACATCCTCTTTGCACACGGCTGTGCAACAATATACACAATATATCCCTCCCTCTCCCCTAAATGCAATTAATCTTCCGCCTCAACACACTCATTCAACAATTACAACTAACATACATTGTCACCATAAAAAAAAACCCGATGCAACAATGTCGTAATTAACACTGCAACAAATTACACGCAACCTTGTGCCACAAATCATGTTTCCAAACTGGTACACAATCTTCTAACAATTCAAAACTCGGTTAAATCGACACCTCGAAACAGGCAATTAAATAAACAATGCGCAAAAAAAGGAGGAAAGGGTATAAAATGACAGTGGTAATAATAAACCGAAACCGAAAATCGACACCTACCTGTAGTCACAGCTCGAGAACACTAAACCACAACTATACCGAGACGCTGCTCACTCTCCAGTTGCCAATAACAAACTGAGTAGCTGAGCTGCAAGGGACATGAAGACAGGAAAACCAAACTACGTCATCATGACCTCATCCAAATACCCATGAATGAGTTATCACAATTAAGGACTACTTTTTATAGTCGTGTAAAAACATTCGGAAGAAAAACTTTAAACTATATAAACATGTGTGTCACGGTTGCGGAGGATGTTCTGGGAATTGTTTTCCCATTACACTTTTTTTTTTATTAAGGTTTCCTCCAACCCAAAACATTAAAAAAAATCATTAAAATCATAATCAACCTTAATTTAGTAAATTATATTTTTCTTTGACATTTAAAAAAAAATTAACCTCAATTAATTTTGATATATAGTCCATCGTAAATCTCTACCTGAGGGTGTCTTCTTGAGATTATTTTGCATTTACTTCCTCGACAGCTTTTTTTGCTAAATTTTTTTTTACTAAATTTTTTCCAGGGAATTAAACCGAATTTCAATTTTTTTTTTTTTTATTTGGGTTTTGAAATCATCAACTTACAAAGCATGCTCATGCACCTTGTGTAAGACAAGCCCAGTTGAAAGAATCGAGTCTCACCACTTGGCTATCAGCCAAGCTGAATATCACCGCAAGAAGATGGTGGTAGTGGATGGGGGATGGACTTATAGATGATGCCAAAGGATTGAGGAGAGAAAGAGAGAGAGAGGAAGAGGGGGGGGGGAGAGAAAGAAAGAGACACCAACAGATAACGGCATGTTTTCAAACCGTTCTTTTTCCCATTTCAAAGTCTTTTATACAAATATAAGTGGCGCAATGGCTGCCATGTTGACTGAAATGATTTTTTTTTCTTCTTATACGTATATATAAGTCTGAATGTCAATCTGCGATGTTTGGATTGGCACGAGTGAAAACAGGGTTTTATGTCTTACGAAAAGAAGATTATTTTTCATTTTCCTAACAGTAAGTCGAATTTTTCATTATTCCCTTTTTTTCTATTTCTATACTTCTACTTGATTTTCCAGCAAGTGAATAAAATTCTGCTCACTTCAGCCGATGTTGACCACACCCTCGATCCTTACAAATAAATACACATGAGTAAAAGACCCCCCGCTTAGCTTAGCACGAAGAAGCAGAAGAAGGAAAGAAGAAAAAAAAAAAGTGTTTGGTTGGTATAGAGGAAAGCATTTCTCTTAACACTATGGAACAAATCTATTCAAAACCCTGTGAACCCCCAGTAATAAAAAGAGAAACGCATTTGCCTATCACCACACCCAATCTGCGCCATAGCAAGAAAAAAGACCTCACCATATGAAGCACCCTCTTTTTCCACATGATTTAACACTCTTAGCCCATAAAATAAGTCTGGATTTTGTTCTAGCAGCAGACGGCCACCAACATGTGTGGGAGGGAGGGCAAAGCTGGTAATTGAAGCGTCGTTGGAACCGACGGTGGAGAAGCCAACCAGTCTTGATTGGAGAGAGGGGAGGAAGGGGCGTCCAAATTGAATCCCCCTCACCCGCCGCCATCCCCGTCCCCCTATTGGCAATTCGACAGGAGTTTTCGAGCTGTGGGACTCGCTCTACTTATTTATTCTCCACCTTTAGCCATCACTACCACCAAACTGACCTTTGTTTCCAAGGTAACCAAGCGGAAGAAGACGTCATTGCCACCACACTAACACGAATTAGAGAACGTTCCAGCGTTCACCTCGGCACCGGAAGCGCAAGCTGACCCCGAACCCGAAGTACGGGCGCATCGATGGTGGAAAGTGCGTGCGAATCCAATTTCTTTGGATTTTTTTTTATATAAAAGTGAATAAAAAAAGAGCGAGCGTCTCGAAGCGTATGTCCAAGATGAATGAGTAAAAAAATTTCACTTTCTCTTTTTTTTTCCCCATTCTCCTTCTCTCTCTTCCTTTTCATTTTAAAGTGAAATTCTACGCAAAAATAACGAGTGATTCCAAAAGGAATCTTTTTGCCGTCACTGCAAAAGCGATTAGAGGGATAGAAAATATATATATATAAAAAAATTTTTTTTATCATTTTTATTTTTACGAGTATTTGTAGTTTGTAAATAGAGCAAGCTTTTTTTAAAAATCAATTTCGTGTTGTAAATAAAAACCCGAAAAAAAATGCATCCAACCAGCTGACGTCTGTTGCTTCACTCGTAGGCAATTGCAGATGTTAAACTGATCATTACTTTAACACTGCAGCTTCGAAAGGCGAGGATGAAATGATTAACTCGACTTTATATCGAGAATTATAATTTCAAAACTGCTTTTTATTAACTGTTGTAAGCATAATTTTATGGCCTCGAAACTATGAAATGATAAAAGTTTATTTTTACGTGCTTTGGCACTCATTTTTCTTTATCCCCTCCTCTTCTCCACCCACTCCCCCCTTCCCTACCTTATTTAGGAAAAAAAAATGATAGCTGCATGCTAAATTGAAATGGTGTAATTTGATTTTTATTCAATTCCAATATGCATCTCGTTAAAAAAATAAAACTAAAAAATCCAAAAAAGAATAAGAAAAAAAAATTGCAGGTTCATGATCGGTTTTTATGGAGGACAAAGGTGTAAAGGTTAGAGAAAAAAAAGTAGAACACATAATTTTCTTACGTGGGTGGGAAATAAATGAGTTGATTGCAATTACAATGTCGAACTTTGCGAGGTCAAATCTCAGTACATTGTGACACGATTATTATTCAGAGAGAAAAAAAAATTTTGAAATTTTACTTTGTTTTTTTAATGTCGAGTTTTATATGGAAGAAAAAAAAAGTATAAAACACGATTGAAATTTATCACGAAATGCATTAAGTGACGTCAGTTTATGGTTGCTCATTGCTGCTCAAATTATTTTCTCCGTCATCAATCAAGTACAATCTGTGTGGCATCGTGTTCTAGAAACATTCATTGACCTTTCCTCCATCATGCCGCCATTTCCCTTGCCTTGAGAATGAAAAAGGTTACTACACCCAAAAGCGTTATCAAAATTAAAAATCTCCAGATACAGAAAATCAAGTCGAGACCTTCGAAAAAAATTTTGAAAAAAAATTGGGAAAAAACCACTTCATTAAATTTATTTAATGCCATTCTTACCACCTTCAGTTTAGAACACGATCTGACGATAACACACCAGCAAACTAGATAAAATGGCCACTTTATTTTTTTGCAAAAAAGGGGAGGTCAAAAAAAAGAAAAGGGAGCGATGTAGGGGAAAAAAAATCAAAACTGTAATTTACGATTTTCCACGAATAGGACAAAAACAACAGCAGCTTTGAGGATAAACTCATAAATAACACCTTTAATTCCATAAACTCCCACATGGGGCGCGCGTAATTCAACATGGTGCCAGCACCGCCAAAAATCCTTCAATTAACTACCTTCCATTGGCCGCTCTAATCCTACAGCTTGATTGAAACGCTCTACTCCGTATTGACCACGCGCAAGGAATCGCGGGAAAAGAAATGGTTGGAAGGTGGGAGAGATGAGACGCGAGTTGACCCTCCACTGACCCTAGTCAGTCAAAAGTAGGGAGGGGCAACTGATCAGCTGTGAGTTGCACTAGGAAGAAGGGGGTGAGTGACTCAAGCTCGCGCAGAGGAAGAGACGCTGGCAGAATCATTAATTCTCTTGTCAGTCTCTTGTGCAACTCTTCACAATGAACTCCCTTCTAGTGGCTCGAGACAAAAGGAGGCCACCGAGCACAACAATTGCAACACTTTATCCTCGTTTAAGAAATCGTCTGACTTGAATACCTTCAAAAACCGATTTCGGACATTTTTTAAACCAAAAAAACAAAAAAAAAATTCTAACGTCATCACTCATCCTTACGTCACTCTTCACTTCATTTTCAGCTGCTCGAAACTCGACGTCAAAAAATGTCCACGCGTCTCGTCATATTTGCAGTGGATCCACTTTTCCAACAAACCGTCTTCTCATCACGTCCTCCAGTCCACTTCCCATCCATTCAGCGTCCCTCATTTTCAATTTTCAAATTTTTTTTCTATTCTATTTTTTTTTTTTTCATTCTCGAGAATCTCGTCCAGCAACTGACCACTGGTCTTCCAATCCCAGCTCCCTGGAATCAAAAGACCCTGGCCAAAACCCTTTGAACCCTTTGATGCAACCCCTCTTCCTCTGACCAGCAGAGGCCTTTGATGACCAAAACGCGTCTAGAAGAGATGCGCCCTCATACAAAAGAAACGAGCAGCGTTCATTGGCCTCTAAGGTGTTGCAAGTGCATTCAGGTGCAAATACGCGTCCATACAAGCGTTTAGTGCAGCATCTCTCTTCTCTTTCCACCTCTCGAAATGTATAACCGCCCGCCCGACCAATAATGACAAACCCCCCGACCCCCACCACACCACTCTCTCTCGTTTCTCCCGGCGCTTGAGGGATAGAAATTCACCGATTCAACAATACCCCGAGCAGTGATTTATACCAAGTCCTCGTGACATTTTGCCATTGCGTCCCAGATATTTACATGTCTCCTTATCTGCATATGGCTTAAGGACTCGACAATTATTTACATCATCTACTTGTACGTTTGCTCGATCGAAACACCTCTGCCACTTTGTCCGATATATTTATGGCATAAATATCGGTCGGAATCACCGTTGTGGATGGAAGGGAAGGGAAGGGAAAGCAAGGCAAACCGCCTTTCCTTGCCTTCCCTTGCTTGCTTGCTTACTGGGGACACAATGCGAAAAGCCAATATCAATTGAGTAATGCGTCTCACAAATTGGCAACTGCCATTGTTGCAAAGGGAGGAAAATTGGCAACAAGCTGTAATCATCGTCCCTGTAGAGAGAAAGAGAGGAGAGGCCAAAAGGAAAAACAATTCACATTACGACAAAAGTGAACGGAATCCCCATCATTGCATCGTAATCGCGTTACAACTAACAAGGAGATCATTTCCAACAATAAACATCCACATTTAAAGTGGTGTAGCCCCGAGACAACACTCGGCGCAAATTAATGCAATGCCAAACACTGCGGTAATTGTCCGAAAGCAAACAATGCGATATTGTTAAACACATTACCGATTTTGATACCCCGTTGCCGTGTCGTGTTTGTTTTATCAATTAATTACGTGCCATCCACCCATTTATTGTTTCCAATTACATTCTTGACAATTCTTTAAAGAAACGACAATGGCCACCACCACCACACGAAAATAAAAGAAAACAAAAGATTGCTAAGGGGGAAGGAAAGAAAGAAAAAAAATCAAATGACATCACTTCAAATCCCTATGACATCACTTTTCCAATATCAGTAAACCTCGCGTCCTGTTTTCCATAACCCAACCGATATTCAAGAGCACGGGATAATGGTCAACAAAATAAGCTCGTAAAAACACCCGAGCCCATATTCAACAATGACATAAATCGCTAGAAACCTTCTTCTTCCTACGTTGTAACAACGAGCTGTTGACTTTACTCTAATCAATCAAAAAGACCCACGACTGACTGACGCCTAGCACCTGCTCCATCAAAAGTCACGGCAGGTGTGTTGCGCCGTATGCGTGGGCGTACGATCAATTACGCCAGTGAACAACACCAAAATTCATCTCGACTAACCGAATGAAAGACAGGGATAAAAACCAAAAACACACACACACACACCTTTTTTTTTTCTTCTTTTACCCAGTTCTATATATAGTCGAAAGGGAGGGAAGTTTTTACTATGTAATGTCTATCATAAAGAAAAGTGGAAAGAAGACAGGAATAGAGCAAAAATCCACACACTTGGCTCTGAATTATAACTCCCATGTTGCTACAATAAAAATACGCAGCGAGATTGTTATACAACTTGGACATAGAGAAGAAAATTTTTATATTTCTTCCAACTTTCATTTTCATATTTAAGTCTCGCCAGGAAAAGAAGGAAAAAAATTATCAAGACAGAAAAGCAAAAAATTTTTTTTTTAAATAAATAATATTTTTTTCAGTAAAATCAACAGATAACCTTGAAAACAGATAAATGACTCATCAATGCCTTTCCTTTTTAAATTTACACGATATATATTTTTTTAATTTCTTCAATTTCAATCGAGATTAGGCTTATTAGCCATTTTGAAATGTTAGGCCTCGAGTTGGACAAACTCAGGAAGAGGAAGTTTCTATATAGAAAGGAAGTCTGGCCAGTTCATCAAATACTTTTCACTTTTCATATCACGACGCAGACGACCTTTTTTTTTTCTCCCCTCCATCTTAACCTCCCACATTCATTTAAAACTAATAATAACAATAATAATAATTTGACTAACGACCAACATTAATATTTAATTCCTTTTCCTTTTTTTTCCCCAAACAAAAGAAAGAAACAGAAAAAAAAAAATTAATCGTACATAAAATAGGCTTAACTAATAACTGAGTCAATTTTTTGCCAAAGTAGGTCAAGTGAATTCCAACTCCCATTCCTGGAAGATAAATAAATCCCACTTTCTAATAAAACTCGAGAGGGGGAAGAAAGACAAGGAACGCATGGGGAAATGGTGAAACGCGTGAATGTGGGTGGAGTTTTTAACTCATCCTGTTTAACTTCTAAAACAATTTCCAACCTCCTTTCGAATGTTTTAAATGCCAATGTTAAATTGTTAATTCTATAAGTGGGAAAATGTGCTTGTCCTATTTAACCCTTTTTTTTTGTTCCTCCGTATCATTCTCACACTATTTTTCCTGTCGTAATGACGTAATTTACGAATGGATCACTGGTCTCGGGTATAAGAATAAAAAGGAAATGGAAAGAATTTCTCTCACTAATTTAAAGAGAGGTAAAAAAAAATGAGTTAAGAGGCGTTTTGTGATGAGATCGAAGGATATGAGATGGAAGACATAATAAATTAGTAGTTTACTTAATGACCAGATACCAAATGGAAGTCCAGACTTTTCCGTACCCGAAGGGGAGAAAAAACGAGCAAGCAAAAAAAATAAAAAATCTATGTGAAACGGAACAAAGAGATAACTCGAAAATATAATGTAAAAAGGAAAAAAATATGGGTTAATGCTAAGCAGCCATTTTTCTCACCATCGTATAAACAAACACACAACCAAAAAAAAAATTAAATTAAATAAAAGCAAATTAAAAGCAAAACTCTCCCCCTGAAAAAAAAGTACTAATTAAAAGAAGCTTTTCGTCTCGACAGAGTAAAGAGGGAAGAGATGTACCCGGCCACAGAGTCATGATCGACCTCCACGCCCCCTAAAACGGCAAAAGGTCCCATCAACAGATCAACTAAACGCCCCCTCCCAAAACCCAGCGAGCGGCGCCACAAAACCTGGCCTCGAACACACCACACACTGAATTCGCGACCCCACCCAACTCAAAAGACACTTAGTTCTCACTCGATCGCCACTAACCCCGCGATATCCCGACCAACCCGCACGACCCCGTTCGTTTCTGGCATGATTCTTCGCCCACCCTGTACGCCACCCGGCCCAAACGCCCCGCAACTCGTGCACCTACGAGCACCGAACCCCGGCAAAGGCCATCAGTCTACGAGGAGTTGCACACCAACAGCATGGGCGCGTTGCGACCACCGTTTCTGGCGTGCACGCCCGTGCAGCGCGTTCCCCCCATCGGCTAAGGCTACGATCTTTCCACTTACCTGTTTCCTACACCATCCAAGCGACTGGAGTGTTTTTAATGGCGGCTAGGCATAGTTGAGCGAGCCAAGGAGACGAACGCGTGCTCCGCCATGTTCGAGCGACAACAGCCAGCTGCGTACGGCCAGCGTTCTGACTCGCCCTACTCAATCGACTCGGTGTCGGCCGGAAAGCGAGGGATGTGCGCATCTACGTAGCACACGACATGAGGCTTGAGAGGACGAGGTCCGCGACTGGCGGTTTGTCTTAGGGCGTGATTTGGGGCTCGAGATCAGAGCCTCGCATGTCGGGGATCGAGACTCGACTCGCTGATATTGATCTCGTGTGTCAGTCTGTCGCCAGCCGAGATCAATTTGCTCTGATAATAACAAAAGATAAATATTGTTACGTGTGCAACGCACTCGTTTTGTTTCCAATTTGTTTGTCAACTCCTTTTCGTATTACGTCTTTAAAAATGAGGGAAACGATGGAAAATGAAAAGAGAAAGGAAAGGAGGAAAATAAAGTGATTTTCTAGTTTGTTGTTGTGGTTTTCGGTAATGAGTTGATTCTAGTTATGGAAAAAGTTGTGTTGGGATTATTGTTAACAACCTCTCTTTGCGCACAAACTTATGTAGGATCTTGATTGTGGCAATCGCTAGTATTAACTAGACTTTAGGGTTGCTTAACTCGGACTGATTAGATGAGTGAAAGCGTTTTAGGCATCTTACGACCATTTTCTGATAGTTCCAGATTAAGTTTGGTTAAATCCCGTAAAGAATGGGGGAAAAAATCCGTATTTATTGCAATGACGTATAAAAAGTGAAATTATTCCGCATATTTCGTCTTCCTTTCAACATTTGATACGATGACAACTAATATGATGGAATGACATCCCGTCAGACGACATTTGACAACCAAAATGGAAACTTAATATGACTTTTTTCATGTACTTTTTAGAAAATAAAAAAAACCTAACGTTAACCCTTTAACGTTGTAAAAATACCTTTTTCCCAAATATCTGAAAACTAATTTTAGCCGTTTAAAGCGGAAATAATCTTAAAGAGACAAGTTTTAACATAAAAACCAACCTCGGTGCTGATATACGACGCTCGATTTAATTTATTACATATTATTTTTTCTTTCAAATTTATTATTTTTAGATAAAACGTGGTCATTAGACCAAACGCTACCTCTGATTATGGGTATATGTGCATGCTATTCTGTGACATTTGCGTTGAATTAATTAGGTTGGTGTCACATGATCTGACAGATGGCACCCCGTATCTTTTATCAACTCGGATTAAAATGACCCCATTTAAGCCCCACCCATAGTAAGACATAATTACCATTCTTCTTATTGAATTGGTCCCAAACTCCCCACACCAAAATTCCATTAAGTTTGATACACGCCAGGGCAAGTGCATGAAAGTAATGCGAGTTGAATAAGAAGATGCTTCCCTGCCCAACCCTTTGCACTCCATTTTTGCACCCTCCACTCCACTCCACTCCACTCAACTCAACTAACTCAAAAAATTGACGAAACCAAAATAAAAACAGCAAATTAAAAACTATTTTAAGAAATTACTCCAAATCGCAAACCCTCGCTTTGCTCGCGTGTAAATTTCAAATCTGACAACTATCATCATTTGCAGCCAAATTTTCCCTCGTTTTGGTGGGTCCATCATGCAAAACCTCATTTGGCATGCCATCTACGCGAACATATTTCAAACCTATTTTAAACTATCATAACAAACATCAACATTCATATATTCTTAGTATCAACTTCAAATATTTTCCCTTACTAACTCAAAACCTAAAAAAATCCCTCATTCACCCGTCACCCCACTTTATTAAACTTTGTTCACGAATACTTGTTAACCTTTAAGAGATTCCCGAAAAACTGTTTCAATTTTTCATTCCAAACGTTACCCATACATCATTCCCCCATCCCCCACCCCCCCCCACCACACACCCATATCCATCAACACACAACTGAGCAACACACACAAACACAGACACAACACAACACACACACAACGTCAACAAAAACACTTGAAAATAAACACATAGACCTAATTTGAAATATATTTATCAAGAGTCGAAAGGGGTGAGGTCCACAACCAATCCTTGCCAGGTGGCATTCCAGTGTGAGAACAGTCAGTTCTCTCAACCTCCGCCCACCCTTACCTACCTTCGGCTTCGCTTTATGGCCTACGAGGATCTCGAGTATTTTTAGGACTTTAACGGCGACTCCCTCCTCCAATTTCTTACATACGTTGCTTATTTTTTTCTTTCTCTCTCTCTCTCAAATTCTTGCGAGTGTTGGAAATATTAACAAAAATAAAAAAAACTATACTTAGATGTTTGTATACATGCGTGTGTGTAAATAAAAGTTTTTTTCCCAGATGTTATAAATATTTTATACTCTAATCCAATTTATTATTCATCTCGAAAAAATCGTTTTAAATCATCCACTCAGGAAGAAATTTAAACCAATTGAAATAAAGTTTAATCTGTTTTATTTGCCAATTTTCTATTTCTCACTTTCACCCACAGATTCGTTATACCAAGTGCATACCAAGGTGACCCTTTGCAAACAAGCGTTTCATAAAACTAGTTTTACTTTTCAATTCACATCACGCTCACGACCAATCTCAAAAAATAAGTCAATTCATCCTTTGCATCATCATCACATCAAAATTTGCTATTGCAAATGATAAACAACGCAGAAAAAATCGATAAAAATAAAATGGCTTCATTTTTTTTTTATTCCAACACCCTCCCCTCCATTATTATCACTTTTTTTCTTTTTTTAATGAAAAATAAACATAAAAATTTTAGCAAAACAAATGACCTCGTCTTTTGACCGTCGGCCAAAAAAGGGGGGAAAAGAGCGGAAATGAACGACGTAAAATAAATAATTACAAAGATATTTGCAGTGTGGTCACAAAAACAAACTCATCTAAAAATGACCAAAGCAGGACATAATTAATTTACGTCGTAGTTGTTGAGGGTCGACCCATTTAAAGAGGCCATTAACGGAATACTGAATTGTTATTTTTCATGGGTCAGAAGAGTGAGCAGGTCTTAGGGAAAAAGAATAAAAATATTGGGAGATGTAGGCAAAGAGATGAAGAGTGGTGGGAATTGGGACAAATTGAGCTTCTGTTTTTTCTCTGACCTTTTCATCCTCGATGTGCACCTTTTCTAAACCAACCCATTCATTGCCTTGTCAAATGCAACAACAAGTGCACAAACTTGTTAAATTAGGTCTATTTTTATGGTTTCAACATTTTTTTTCCCTCCATACCTGTACACAATGTCGTTGAATACGAATTTTCTTGAATTTTCTTTCATTTTCTACATCCAACTATCCATTAATGTAAAATAAGTAAAAATGGGCTTCGACCCCCTCCTTCCCCTCCTCCTCCACTACCATTTCAACTTTGATACTGGAAATTGGCAAATTAAAATTTATGAGTTCAATACAGTACTTGTGTTCATGCACGGCGTAGCATGAAATGTGCATAGGCAGTAGAACGACAATATCAAAAGGAACATACATTTGCAAAAGGAAAACAAAGCATCTACATTAATTTCCTATTAAACGTACGAATTTAGACAGAACAATAATAAATATTAGAAACAAAGTTAAAAAGGAAAACTCATCAATGTAAATTACTTTATAAACAATGTTTGTCGCCCTTTTTTTCTTCTTTAATATATTTTTTCCTCAGGAAAATTCTTATTCATTCGAGCAATATACAAAGAAAATATATTTAAATCCAATTTTCAAAGCCAATTCAATTTCAACTACCCAAATATTCAAATGAGGCTCTCAATCTGATTGAAGAAACTGTACAAACTTATACCCAGCCCGCCATTTTTATTCTTTTCCCGCCATTTCGAGCGTCCGCCTTGATTATCATTTTCTCCCCCTTCCCGTTCCCAAGTGCATTAAGACCAACAAGTGGAAAGACAATTCCAACCTAATATGACAACTCGAGTCAAAATTGACAGAGACAACCAAACAAAAAAATTTAAAAGAAAAAAAAACGCACACGTCTTTGATAAAGACAAAAGAGGAAGGAGGAGGAAAAAAAAAACACATAAACCCACAATTGAATCCAATCGCAATGATCCATGTAGTGATCTCTTGTGACAAATTTCTATCAAATTATTTTACACCGAAACAAAATCCCTCGCCACCAAGGCACGAATCTTTTTCAACCTATTCCTTCCAAGTTAATCTTTTTCAAGCGATTCGTTTTTCTAAGTGATTTTTTTTACAAAAAAATGATTTTGTTGAAAAAAAAAATGTATATATCGAATTTTATTCCCGACGAGTTATTTTTCTCACAAATCAAATATTAGGCCTTTTTTCGAAACGTACAGATGTGCCTAGTGCATACCTTTATATATATGCAACGTGTGTATATCAAAAATCTATTCTTGGATCTATTAAAACGTGCCTCATTACGCCTAAATTAGAATCCGGACCACATGGGACATCATTAACGGGAACCCTATCAAAGGAAAATGACAATTTTCCTTTGATTTAAGCTAAATTTTTAACTACGTCATCACAATTATTTTTTTTTTTTAGTTTTTTTAAAAAAATATATAAATTACCCAAAATTTCATTTTCCATAATTGTAGGTAAAGATTCGTTGAAAAAAGTTACATTCGAGGCCCCAAACACAATAACAACAGAATTTTATCAACTTTATATTGGCTCTCGGTGATCTCGAATGGCGCAGCGAAGGTGATTTTCAACTTCACCACTCGTCCAATATCCTCACACAATCGCAAATTGATTTCTACATAACTATTCCAGTCCTCCCTTTATACCCTCTGATACACAATTTCCACATCCATGTCAGAAACAAAAAGATAAACTGGAAAAAAAAATAAAACTAAAATAAAATAAGATAAAGGAGATGCAATTTGGGGAGAGAGTAAAAAAAAATCAATAAAAACACACACGAAACAATGTGAACTTTTTCTACTATTTGTTTGAAACATAAAACAAACTAAACTTGCTTTAGCTACACTGCAAAGCAAAGCAGCGAAACAGGGAGTAGAAAAAAGGACAAGTCGAGGCCCATGTAATTGAACAGATTGATCGAAAGAAGGCGCAACAAGTGAAGAAGAAGGCAAAGTAAGCCGATAGTCGATCGATAATGAAAAACCCCCTCATACACTTATTTTTTATGTGTAATTTATTGGATAAAATGAAAAGATGGGGAATGAGATACTCGGTGTAATGTATCATTTTCAAAAATAAATGAAAAGCCACATTTCAATTTCAATTCTCCCATATTTTTTTTTAAATCCGTAATTATAAATCATTTTCATCCAATTACAATTTTCTTAAAAATTTTTTAAATTTTTTAAATTTAACCCAATATTGCACTCAATCCAATTGGGTAAGTAAAACAAGAGTAAAGAATTAAAAAAAATCGCTATTAATCGTTAGCAAACTTTAAAAGATCGCTACATTGTAAAAAGAAACAGACTGTTGATAATGATGATGATCGTGTGGTCTGTTGCCATGGGTTACGGTCCCCCTTT
The DNA here is from genome assembly GCA_034695885.1 of Geophilus flavus. Lineage (NCBI taxonomy): Eukaryota > Metazoa > Arthropoda > Chilopoda > Geophilomorpha > Geophilidae > Geophilus > Geophilus flavus. The sequence continues at coordinate 2,307 of JAQFZO010000691.1, read as the reverse complement.
TCCCGAGAATAAGGAAGAGAACGAGAGAGAGAGAAAGGAAGAGCAACAGCAGCAGACAACAGCAGTTCATTTACATTCTAGTGACAGATGCTTTGTTTTGACTCCTATTCCTGCTCGTTTCCCACTGTCAAATGGGTTGGCCTCAACATCATGTTAAATGAACCCTCGCCATGTTGATGCGCACACCCAACCCTTCTACACCACGACGAGAAAAATATCAATTGCAATGAATATGAATGTGTAATTTTCTCATTTTTAAATCCAAGAATTTTTTTTCTTTTAGAAAGAAAAAAATCTAAAGTAAATTCTAATCTTGATTGTGGTGAAGAAGAAAATTTTAGTCGAGAGCGTAAAAAGCAGAAACTGGCAGTAAGAGAATAGGGTGGAAGTGATGATTCTATGCCATCTGCTAAGAAACTGAACATCTCCATGGTAACGGCTCGATTATTCCTCAAGTTGCACGTAAGCAATTCTTTCGACTCTAAAGTTAAAAAAAAATGGAGAGAGGAAGGAGAGGGGGAAGGGGTTGGGTGAAGGAGCTGGCAGAAATCGCATTTTCGCTCCCTCTAGCATCTGATACCATTCTTGAATTTTAAAGCCAATGGCAGTGGTCCAGTGTGGCCACTGCCTTGTTACTATAAGAATTTGCAAGAGCAAACGCTCGTAGCATGTGAAAAAATATTTCCAAAAAGTAACAAAAAGAAAAAAAAATTAAATTAAATAAATTTTTGGGAAAAAAAAAATAAAAATAAAAATTCTTGTGTAAAATAATAAAGGTAAATATAAATTTCACCCATCAGCAAAATTAGTTTTTGGCAAACGGAAGCTGAAAAGTTAAAAATTCATTTAGTCGAAAATAAAAATGAAAAAAAGGGGGGAAAAAAATTCAAATTTTATTATTTTCTTCCACAACCCCCAACCATCGCACGCCTGTACAAATTTGAAGCGATGTTGGTTCATTTGCTGCAAACATCCAAATTAAAAACGAATATGTTTGCACAAAATTCATTTCCCCGCCGACTCCTTCTACACTCTTCCTATTAGCAGAAATAATGACCTAATGGCACTGACAAAAATAATTAACAATCAAACGAGGTAATTACAGACAGACACACAAGAACGGATGCAGCCTGTTGCCATGGCAACCAGCTGCCGCAGTTTGTTTGTGAAGGAGGATGCTACTAATTGATCCCCACCCCTTTAGACACTCCCCTATAAACTTCGCTGGGTGTCACACTCAGAGACGAGTCGACCCTTGATTAAAGTGGCCTTTCGTGTCCAACCGACGCGTTTGGGGCTAAATATGAGTGACCAATTTTTCCACATCCATTTCGCAGACGGGGACATCATCCTACACTGTATTACAGTACAAAAATATAGGTTTTTCGTAATGGGTGTGAAATAAAATTATTTTTAGGGCCAAGTGTCAAATCTGGACTGGATTGGAGACTTCACTGCAACACGATGACAAGTTTGTTACGGTCAGGGTCGTGACTCGTGACCGCTAGCCAAAAGAGTCATCGTTATCGCTATTTTATTTTTTTTAAAAAGAAAAATAGTAGGGATTTTTCTTTCGCTATCTTTAAATCACTTAGAGTAGGGAGCAAACTGCTATCGCTACTTCTTATTTTTGCACCTCCTTGTGATGACATGAGATTCACATCGAGCCAAGTTTTCCAGAAGGGCAATACATCTAAACCGAAAACATGCGAAAAAAAATACAAATACTAATAATAAACACAAAGATAAATTTTAAGCAAAAGTCAACTTGCATCGGCATATTTATTTTTAACTTGAGTAGTTTTTAAGTTTTTAAGTTTTTAATTTTTAAGTAGCGATAACTCACAACAGGTAGCAGCTTGTAGCGAGATCAGAAAATCTCTACCGCAGCCACTGCAAAGTTTTTGCTGGAAATGAATAGCGGAAATTTCTACTATGGATATCTATACCGCAAAATTGGTCACTGCAAAAGTGAAAATCTCTACAAGACTAGAGGCTTTACTGCAAGGCGTCTTGTGTTCTCAATGCATATAACCATGTCTCAGAAACGTCAACATTACGTCTGGGATGGACGTCCATGACGACATAATATCGTCTGAAGTTCACACACGCTTTTTTGACATCATATTTATGTCGGAACGTAAAAAAAATTCGTATTAACGTTATTTTAAGACGTGTCAGTGTTGATCAGGACGTCATTTTTGTATGAGCCAGCCATACTAAAAATAAGGGTCCAGAGAATGTCCAACACTGACACGTCCTAAAATGATTTTAGTACGACATTTTTATTACGTCCCGACTTAACTG
>JAQFZO010000690.1:0-21558 GCA_034695885.1 Geophilus flavus | reverse complement strand
AAATCTTAAGATCCTATAATTTTAACCCTCCCCACTTTCGGAATATTTTCCAAAATCGCCCTTCGAAAAAATTCCTGTTGTAAAGCGTAAACAAGATCTAGTTCGCGTATAGCTCAAGGATATTCGCCATTTTGTCAAGTCCTGTACATTCATTAACCCAAATCTTCACGCTCTTTATCTAGCATTGATGCAATAAATACAAACATTTAATTTAAAAACCAATTGTTTTTAACTCCAAATGATGGTTCGTAGCAAACAAATAGAGAAAATGTACAGCAAAAAATAACTACTTACGCGACTTCAGAGGCAGCCATCCAAGCAATGCCGAAACCGCGATCGTTGCTTGATTGAGGCTATTAGCCGACTAGAGTCACGTGCTTCGTGCGTCAGTCTTGACGACAACACCTATTACCATTACCAAGCAGCGAATTCAGGCTCGAGCATATTTTTTTCTTGTTTTTATAGATCAATCAATTCCCAAATGAGGGATCGAAAATATAGGAAGAGGAAAAAAATATGAAAAAACAACTTTCTTTGTTCTTGCCAGGAATAACAAATTTGTTTATTTATCACAATCTACATTGAATTTTTTTTTTTAATCTAAAAAAAAGTTTAAACCAGAAATAGGATCTGGCAAATATGTTTGATTTACGGGCTCGGAATAATCTGGGTTATATTTATAGTCTTTGCCGAACCCGAGATTTTTCATCAACGTCGTAGGAGCGTTTCTTAAATGAAGTGGCACGCCTGGCAAGGGCCCCTTATGTTGTGCAATGCAATTTTCGGCCTTTGAATATGCTTTATAAATTTCTATTGACTTCGGGCACCGTGCCAAGTAAACCACGCATTGGGCCAAAATTACCTAGAGACGAAAATACAGTTTTATTTTCCCCAAACAACAACCCCGTTGTGGCCTTGTGGCTTCACCACGCCCAAAATTTTATCACTCATCTTTTTTATCATCTTACGTACTTTGCATTCAGGTAAACCAATAAACTGGCAAGCTTGGTAAGCGCAAACTGCCTGCTGCAAAGCGAAGGGATCCGCTAATCCTGTTAAAAAAAAAAAACAAAAAAAATGAAGAATAAACTTATTCGGAATTCCAAAAGCCGGATTTAGGATGTTGGGGATCTGGCACGCGTTTTCGTTAAATTTATTGTCAATGGTTACATTGACTTCAGAGTCTGACCTGGAGGGGGTTTATTGCGAGTAATTTAGCATTTCATCAGCATGTGGGTTAATGGGCTTTTACAGCAGGAAGTTAAAGGTCCCCCAATGAACAAAAAAATATTATTTTTTTGTTTTTTATGTCAAGAATTTTAATTTTTTGTGTTTTTTAGTTTTTTTTTTTGGGGTGAAATATTTTATTATACAGTTAAGGGGTCACGATTTGCAACGGTCAGGGCCGTCACACCACTTCCTATTTCATATTTTAAAAAAATAAAATAAAAATAAATACCAAAATACCATCATAGTTTGCATGGGCGGATCCGGGGGTAAGGGCGACCGCCCCCCTCTAAGCTTAAAAATCCCAAAAATATTCACATAATTGTAAATTTTCAAAAAATTCGTTCAAAAATCTTCAAAAATTAATTCAAATCTTCAAAAACTCATTCAAAAGTCTTCTAAAAATAGTGTAGTGTTCACAAAATCGCAAAAATCTTCATAAAAAGTTAAAAACCATTCAAAATTCTTCAAAATCTTAAGATCCTATAATTTTAACCCTCCCCACTTTCGGAATATTTTCCAAAATCGCCCTTCGAAAAAATTCCTGGATCCGCCCATGATATGTCAAGAATTAGCAAGATGAACAAACGGTAAACTCTGTTAGAAACTAATTATTTGGTCGTCAACACGAGTAATTCGTTAATTTTGTTGTGTATAATTTACACTTTTATCATCCCCATCCGACCCTTTCGCTACTAATCAAGACTACCGTAATCAAGGGCATTCTTACCTATGTCTTCACTGGCACAACGAATCAATCTTCTAGCAACATAAAGAGGATCCTCGCCTCCAGCCATCATTCTAGCTAACCAATATAACGAGGCATTGGCATCACTACCTCTAATTGATTTATGAAGAGCCGAGATGGAATTGTAGTGTTCGTCTCCTGTAAAATCGATAAATTTATCATTTATTTCTTTTATTCCTTTGATGAAAGTTCGCGAGTGTCACCTGCTCTGTCATACAAAGTGTGTGTTTTCAATAAAGCTTCTTTGACATCTTTTTCTTGAATGAGTTTTTTCAAGTTAGTTGATTGACAATGCTGTATCGCCAACTGAAGACTATTAAGAGCAATTCTGGCATCTCCGTCGCAAAAATGTGCCAAACTCGGAACCGCATCTTTTTCTATACAAAGGGTTTCTTTTTCTATTTCGGAGTTCTCGTCTTTTAAGTCTATTGTTGGTATTTTAAGTTTATCGATGGCTCGGAATAAAATTTTCTCTATCGATTCCGTGGCGAGTTTTTCTAGCACGAAAACGCGACACCGACTGAGCAACGCGTTGTTAAGAGAAAATGATGGATTTTCAGTGGTGGCACCAATCAATGTAATTGCACCATTTTCGATATGGGGTAGAAATGTATCCTGAAAAGATTTAAGTATACAGTTATGACGTAAAACGTAAATCGATGTCTAAAAGCCAGTCTCAAATTAAGTATATGTCTGACTGCAATCTTTGTGACTTTGTCGACCACAAGAGACAGCCAAGCCAGATGGCTCAAATTGACATGCTTGTTTGTGTTTATCCACAGTGACCACAGACATGTGTTTGTGTAGAAAATAAGAAATCACGACTTTTCGACGTAATGAGTTTATCCGGTCGAGATCTGATAACATTAAAAATTGCTTTAAGAGTTTAACGACATAGTTAATTCGAGACGGGATTGAAATACAAGTCACTTGTTGAAGTTTGTTAAATCGGTGAATTTCATCCATGAATAGAATTGTTCTCCTTTTACACATCTGAGTTTCGGCTTTGGCTTGTTTGATCACTTCTCTCACGTCTCCGATTCCGGAAGTGGCAGCCGAGAAGTTGATAAAGCGGGCGAAATTGTGCACTTTGCACTTGTTGGAAATAATTCTCGCTAAAGAAGTCTTCGATGAAGAAATAAAATTTCCCATTAACCATCTCGCAAGGGTAATTATTCATATACTGTAACTTGACTTACCTTTCCACAGCCAGGTGGTCCCCACAAAATCATGTTGGGAATTTTCATCGATTCGATCAGGGGTTTCAGAACTGACGAAGATCCTAAAACTTCTTCTTGCCCAAAGTAATCTTGCAATGTCGCAGGCCGCATTTTTTCCGCCAACGGTATGTCGGTAAACGAAAGTTCATCCGCTGTATTTTCACTTGAGTGACCGCTAATTTGTCGATCATTATTATTTATGTTATTATTTTCTTGAGTAAATTTCGGACTGGAACTAACTGGACTAAAACTAGATGATGCCGCCGGCTTGAAGTTGGACGTAAGAGGATTTTTCGATTTGTTTACATTCACTGGAGATGGCGCCAAACAACCCCACGCGGCGAGCTTTGATTTCTTTGTGACAGGTTCTCGCGTTTCTTGACATTTCCTCAGGCAATCATCGGCATGATTCTGGATTTCTTCGATAGAAAAATGTTCCTGACAGATTGGGCACTCGCTCTTAAAACTCTTGTCATCCATTTTAAAGATTTACAACACAAATTTCCAAATTATCACTAAACCCTCAAAAACTGCGATAAAAAGAATCACGTAAATCCCAAATCATCAAAAGTTTTACCCATTAACACCTGATTTTATTTCCTTTCGCCATAAACACGTGCTGAGAATGGTGCTCGGATCACTGATTCGATGGTGTCGATGCTAATTCGCTAGTTGCTCACCAGGTGTCACTATTATCCACTCAGCCTAATACTTGCTGACCTGCTTCACTGCCACCCTCAGGCCTCACTCTTCACTTTTACGCCTGATTCAGCAGTGGCTTATTTCGGGTACCACCTTTTTTATTTCTGGGCGGGTGCAGGTGGGGTTGAATATTTATTATATTTGTAGCAGTAGTCAACTTAGTGGGAATTGACGGACCGTTATGAGAAGACACCTCAAAAAGAGTAAGCAAACCGACAAACTACATTTTTGCACGATATAAATTATTTTCTGAGCGTTTTTAAAATAATTTTCAGCACCTACAGGAATATATTGATTATTGCAAAGAAATGGTTCACTCATCGGGAACGATCACTATTTTTCATTTCAATGATTGTTATAACATTGAACCTCAAAAACATGAACCAGTCGGAGGAGCTGCACGGTTTTGTACGGCTGTTAAAAGACTCTCGCATCTGAATCCTGTGATCCTTTTCAGTGGCGATATTCTGGCGCCCTCATTAAGTGAGAAAGTGAGTCATCTGGATTTAATATTGTAACCTAATTTTGCTTTTTCAGTGAGCACGTTTACTCAAGGAGAGCAAATGATACCCGTACTAAATTCACTCAACGTTCATTGCGCTGTATATGGCAATCATGATTTCGGTTTGTAAAGTTTTATATTCAATGTGTAGGATGTTTTAATTAATTTTTTATTTTTCTCTACAGATTTTGGAATTGATAACTTGTTGCATTGTGCACGAGAAACTTCATTTCCATGGCTGATGAGTAATGTAATTGATAATGAAACCAAACAACCACTTGCAGATGGCAAAATCTATTACATAATGGAATGGCAAGGGAAAAAAGTATAGTGTCGTAACTTAGTTTTAACTAAACTTAATTTTAAGTTAATTGAGTTAATTTTTGACGTGATATTTCAGTTGGGAATTATTGGATTAGTCGAAATAGAATGGCTGGCAACGCTCGCGACCATAGATCCGGCAGAAGTGACGTACAGTGATTTCGTGACCGAGGGCAGAAAATTGGCCAGGTTGCTTAAAGAGAAGGTATAATGTGTATTCAGTGTATTTATTAATAAATAATTAATTAATTTGTTGATGTTGCAGGGAGTTGATTACGTAATTGCTCTCACACACATGCGCACTCCTAACGACACGAGGTTAGCTGAAAACGTAGATGAAATTGATTTAATTTTAGGTGGTCACGACCATGTTTATGAAGTAAAACAAGTAAGAAAATTAGATTCGGTTGTGAAAATTTATTAAAAGTTAAAACTTGTTTTTATGTTTAGGTAAATGGGAAATATATAATCAAAAGTGGCACGGACTTTAGAAATTTTTCAGTCATCACGCTGACTTTTAATCATAATAAAGTGGACGTTGCAGTCGAAAACATTGCAGTTACGTCAGATATACCAGAGGATGTTGATCTCAAATCTAAACTCGATAAATATACTGGTAATTATGTTAATTGTTTTTTAAAATTACTATAATTAAAGGAAATTTGTGTTTATTCAGCTTTGATTGATACAAGAATGGATACGGTACTGGGCAGTTTTACCGTTGATTTGGATGGCACGTTTGCGAGCATCAGGACTCGGGAAACAAATTTGGGAAACTTTATTTGTGACGTAATGCTCGCCTCGACTCACAGTGATCTGGCAATTTTAAATTCTGGAACATTACGATCTGATCGGATACACAGCAAAGGCAAATTCACGTTGAGAGACCTTCATACCATTCTTCCCATAATGGATCCACTTGTTGTACTTAATGTTCCAGGTTTGAAATACAAGAAAATCCTTTTTAAATTCCCATACAAGTGTGATTTTTCTATAGGACGCGATATTGTTGCCATTTTGGAGAACGGGGTATCACATTATCCGAAGTTAGAAGGACGTTTTCCACAAGTTGCAGGGGTTACTTTTGGTTTTAATCCCAACAAACCACCTGGAGAGCGAATCGATCCTCGATACATACGAATCGGGGACGAATATCTCGATCAGGATCAGATGTACAGATTAGCTACTAAACAATATTTACACTCGGGAAAAGATGGCTATGATGTTTTGAAGAATGCAGAAGTTGCGGTAATTTTTAAAATCTGTCTTAATATAATTTTATAAATTTTACCGATTTTCATTTGAATTTATTTTAGTTGGATGAGGATTCGAGTCCAGAATTATGTATTGCCATCCAGAATCATTTTCAAGCAATTAAAGTGTGCAGTGGCTTTACTAAAACAAAAACTAAACATCGTCAAAGTTTAGTATGCCTATCGAGAAGACATAGCGTAGTGAAGATGATTGAAGGAAACATTTCGTCCAGTTCTGTTCGAAGTATGAGACGAGGAGCGAGCCTAGATGCGGCAGCAAAGCGCAATTTATTTCAACGACAAACTTCAGTTGATGACATCGAAAAAGAAACTTGCAAGTTGGAGCCCAAAATAGAAGGGCGTATTTTTATTATGACCGATGAACCTGCAGATAAAGCCTCTTAAAAGTTCAGCTATTTTTATTGGATGTTAAATGAAGGTGAAAATATATAAAACAACAACTAGAACAGGAACGATTATTGTACGAAACACTTTCATTAAAACCAGATCCAATCGAGGAAGTGGAAGAAAACAACAGTTTCGACCAGACTTAATATTGACGCTTAGTATATGGGAGTAAAGAAAGTGTTAAATCACGATTTAAATTCTACAAAATTTAATTTTTTTCATTTTGTGCCATTATGTCGAGAATCACATCATCCTAATTGCAACTGCACTCTAGTCAAGATTTAAAAATTTAAAATTAACATTTATTTAGTTTATATTTTGTCATTAACAAAAATATTTTTGTATAAAACGAAATTCTTTTTTCATATAAAGTTTAATTGAGATTAATTTATTTAAAATGAATATTAATTGTAAGTCGACTCGTCTCAAATAGAATTATTTAGTACTGAAAGTACAACTCTTTATACAAAGCAAGTTTGTTTTCAAAGAAAAAATTTTAATGCAAGCAATAAATAGTAGAAAAACGCCCAGTTGTTTATATCAATTGCCTTTGAATGTCATAAATCGACTTTAGATCCCATACTCAGTGGTATACTTTTCATTTCTGTCCTCATGCACAGAAATTCTCCACAAACACACATCAGAGTAACACACACAAAAACCAGCAACCACCAAGCAGTGGTCGAAGGGAAAAGTCCATTAAAACACCAACATCCGATCAAATGGAGAACATGAACTGTCACTGCAAAGTCTAAACACTGTTTCGTCCTGCCGACAACGTACCACAATCCAAATGCACTGAAAAACAAAAAAACAAATCAATTTATATGGTTTGAATTATGTAATTTATAATTTTACCAAGTTAATGAATTCAAAACGAATGCAGCCACTATTACTCTTCCTCCGATTTCTTTTATATGCAGATCCTAAAGATACAATATGTTATGATAAAATTTTAAATTTTTTCTTTAATATTTTTTTATTACCTGATATCTAAATATCTGATTGAGTGACTGGGGTGCTCCTAAGATCGAGTCTATTGATGCCAGCCAAAATCCAAGACATGAGTAATAAATACATAGCATGGTCATAATTTGACTGATAATTAAAATTGGATCCCAGACCGAATATCGAAAAAACCCAGCCATTATGAAGATGTCGTTGATTACCGTAATACGAGCATTACTTTAAGCAAAACTAATTTGTTTACGAGCTTAACTTTGTCGTCTAATACCACATTTTAACAACGTCACTCCTATGCATGAATCATGAGATCATGACGTCAATATTGATTATGTAATTTTAATGTATTTTAAATTTTCGTTATAAAAATAATTTAGTATAAAATTAATTTGTGCATGAATTTATAAACGAATATTATCTTTGCTAATTTAATTTTTTCCGCTCATAACGTACCTTCATTTCTGATTCCGGTTCGAGGGTGCAAGTTCCATTTTGTCGTGAGTACTGCCTTGCTGGTTTCGGACGAGTAAAAGTATGTAAAACATTATCGTTGAATATTACTTTTTAAAGAAACTTGTTTTATTAGTGACAGTTTGCAAAGTAATGTATAAATTATATTAATTGCGAAGTATTTCGTTTTATCTCGATTTTTTTCGGGAGTCAGGTCATTCCGGTCGTTGTGATTCTTAGAAATCAACACTTCCTTTTCTTTACATTTCCACCTAGAAACATGGCTAACAATCTGCTGCGAATGAGTTTAGTATGCAAACATCTTACCAGGCAAAGTAAGTGTTTGCAAACGGCGGCCTACCATACTAAATCCAGAATAGGAAAACGCGAAATCGTCGGCTACGGTTTAAATGGACAAGCAAATTATATTGACCGAGCTGATTTCCCGATGCCAGCCGTTAGGTGAGTTTAATTATAGTTTTAAAAAATTATTTTTTACACAACTGATCACGATTTCAGATTTCGTGAGATAACCCCCGAGTTATCCGCCATTAAAGAAAAGGAAAAGGGCGATTGGAAAAAACTTACCATCGATGAAAAGAAAACGCGTAAGCAGAAACAATTTAAAAACGAAGAGAGGAAAAAATTTCAATTTTATTTTTTGTTTAGTGTACCGTGCAAGCTTCTGCCAGACGTTTGCTGAGATGAATGCCCCCACTGGAGACTGGAAAGTTATGCTTTCAGGCATATTTATTGCGGTTTCTCTGACCATTTGGTTCTACGTATGGATGCATAAATACGGTATAAAATTTTGAAAAGCCAAATCCGTTTTCCAGTGCTCATATTTTTGCATCAATAGTGTATGGACCTTTGCCTCCAACATTCACTCCCGAGGCACAGAAAGCGCAATTGCAGAGGATGCTCGATTTACGCATTAATCCTATCGAAGGCCTTTCATCTAAGTATGACTTTGAAAATGATCGCTGGAAATAAATCGGCTGTACAGTTAAAAATGTAGCATTAGAATTCGTTCGATTTCATTTAATTTTGTTCAAGATGTTACATGATAGTGATAAACAAAAATCTGTGTAATTAGATTACATTTCAACATTGTCCCAGATTGTAGGTAAATGTACAAATCTAATAAAATAAATTCTCTGACTAGAACTACTGTAAATCAAATTATTAAATGGTTTTACACAACAAAAAGATTATTACTTCACGGGTAGAACAATATCCTCGTATAAAGACATCGAACTTTTACACGTTGAAATGTGGTCGAGCGTGTTCTGGAAATGTTTGTTGATCTGTTCAGTTTCGTCGTTGGGGTCTAAATTCGGCAATTCGGTATTAATTTTGCTGATGAGTTGGTTAAGTATTGGTACAGTAACCTGCAATGGAATAAATGTTACACTGTTTTTAAATTCGGATATTCTACTAAGTCTCACTTGATCATTTCCCTTTTCGTAAAAATACATGTAATGGTTGAGTAGTTCTACAAATAGCTGCACTTGAACGGATTGGTCCATGCATTGATTGGCAATCCTAAGTCCTTTCTTCAAGCAATCAAATACTCGATTGCCATCACGAATCTTGAAAAAAAAAATTTTTAAATATGTTTTTTTACTTCATTTAAATTGAATACCACATCTACCTCCGTTCCATCTCGCTTTCCAGACCAAAACAAGTGTGAACAATTAGCAACTCCTCTACACTGATCAGGTTTCTTGAGTAATTTTGAAGCCGCTAATGCACATTGCGTGCGCAATGGTTCGTGGTTTTCCTCACTGAAGCAATGCATTTGCTCGAAAGTGGCAATAATCAAAGTTATTGCAGCCAGCTGAGCCTTACTGTCACTGATATCATCTTCATATAGTGAAAAAGCCTGCAAAATATTACGATTGATGTTATTTTATGAGTGAATTAGAAAGAAAGAAATTTATGCATACTTGCGACATAAATTCGTAGGCGATTGTTTCGTAATTCTCGAAACCAATCTGTCCCGCAGCCAATGCACCCTGAAGAAAGAGTCTCAATGGTAATTCAGCAAGTTCTGCCTTGATTAGAGCGGATATTGTTTGATGACAAAACTGGAAAATCTTTTGACATTTTCGCTCCCATTTTTCATCCTATAAACGATTAAAACATTTTCAATCAAAAATGGAATTCAAATTAAATAGCAAAACAATACCTGTTCACTATCAGCTTTATACTGAAAAGCAAGTTTATACGCATGGAATGCTATTGCAGGTAATGTATATTTGATTCGCTTATGTCCACCATCGCCGAAATGTTTTCTCGCTGTGCTTAAAAGCTGTCGATGCAAGTAATTATTTTTAATTAAATTATTACACCTTAACTCTTTAACTTTATATTACCAAGTACTGCTGATCTGGCGTTTCAGCTTGGAATAAATTGATAAGTCTGCCCATGATTCCTTGTTCTTCAATAAAATCTTCAATGTCTTCCTCGTCACTAGGTTGGTCAGGTTGATCTTGGACTAATGGCGCTACCACAGTTAAAATGCGGTTTACCTATTAAAGACAAAACTCGATCACAAAATCTGTTTTACCAGTTAAAAAATTCAGTTTTACTTGATCGGGCGTAGTTATTACGGTCTCATTGTCTAATGCATTATAAATTAAGTAAATACTCATTGCCTTTCGGCCCTTGTAATCAAAACATTCAAGTAGAGGTCCAAAATATTCCAGTTTCAAAATCGTCAAAAGATCATTGCAGTTATCGATTGGTATTTTGAGAAGTTTCATTAATTCCCTAACTACCGGAGTGTTGTACTCGAGTTTCTCAATATGGAGTCGCTTGAATATTTCATTCGTCGATTGCAGAACTTTATCAACATAATCAATTCTGTCGGGATAGCATTTGAGAGCCAAATTGATGAGTGATACTTGCAGCGCAACTATGTCCTCAACGGGCATTTCTTGCCTGGACTAAAAGAAAGTTAATAATCGATTAAATACAACTGGACGATTCTAATTTTAAGTTTGTAATACTTGGATTATCTGAGCAACTTGATCGGAAAAAATGTCAAACAGCTTTATTTCGTTTGGAATTCCAATTCCATCCTCTCTTTGTGAAAACATAGCTAACCTATTTCAAATAAAAAACATATTTGTAATATAATGTAATTTTGAGATATTTAAATTAATTAAACAAGTGTCACCTGTCAATGAGAGCAATGATGATGTTTTTTACGTTGACTTCTTGGTGCAATTCAGCACAAGCTTTCAAAAAGTTATTTAAAGTTTGCAAATGAAACTCATCTGGAAAAACCTACAAAAAATATAATATAATTTAAGATGAGACTACAAATATAAATTGCATGTTTATGTTTATTGATTTACTTGAATCACACATTCCATCAGATATTCCTGAGCAATTGCATCCCTGCAGCTGACAACTTGTTCTAAGAGTCCCGGTAGTACACACTGCAAAGAAAAAAAGTTGAATACTTATCCACAAACTAGTAATAATAATATTCGTTAACCTTTTTATATTTTTCAACATCGACACATTCCAGTTGACTCAGACGAACCAGGTTAGTTCCAACTAAAATTCGCAATTCTTGTCGTTCTTTTTCCCGCTTGTCTTTTTCTCTGGAATGGCCTTGATGTTGCATTCGAACCCACAATTTATTCATCTCAGCAAAATTCATGAGGATAAAATCAATCGAATCTCGCACCCAACCGGAATCATCCTTCTCTCTACAAAAAATTAAATTTTAATGTTTTGAAAACTTAATAATTTACAATCAAACTTACTGCTGATTTTCTTCGATATCCGGCAAAACATCACGTGTACACTGCAGTAGATAATTGCGCAGGAATAAACCTCTGAGTGGATGCTGAACTCCTCGACACATTTCAACCAAATCCTTTAATATGTCTTTTTTAGACGTTTCATTTGCTTTTATATAAACAAGACCGACGGTAATTAACAAATACCTAAAAAAAAAAAACAGGGAAAAATGTTATTATTCACGCCAAATTTATTTAATTTTAAAATGATAGCATACAATCTGGGTATTATGTTTCCTGCGTATTGAACCAACTCGTATAAATCGGCAACTTTTCGACCACTGTTGAATTCTTCTAACAAATATGTTTCCAAATGCTGTAATTCGTTAAATATCGCCATATCTACAAGAAAATTTAAAGTCACGTTACTACATCAATTGAAAATTACACTTGAAAGTTCTGTGATTTTCTTACATAGCTCGTAATAACTCTTCGGGGAAAGCAAAGACGTCCGTAATTCGCTCAACATATTAGACGCATGTTTAAGCCCATCCATCAATTTCGATTTATCCTTGAATTGCAAAAAAAAATTGATTGCTGCAAGAATTTATTTAAATTGCATTATCAATTAATATCTACCAAACATCTTTTCATTTGAAATGCCTGGGCTTTAACTACACCCAAAGCTTCATCCAGAAGCTTCTCCTGCTCTTCTTGAGGAGATAATTGCGGAGTTTGCGGCTGAAATTGTAACAGATAATTAATTCGCGCTTTAAAAACTAAGGGAATAAGTAATTTTGTACCATAATCATCAATTTGGCTAGCTGTTGATGGTGTTGAAAGAGTCTGATAGCAGCACCGCAACACCCTACTGACCGATCCGATCATCTGGTTCTGCGGTCCTAAACAAATGCACTCACACGCCCTCATGCGGCAAAATTTGGGCGGCAAATTTAGTAAAGTTGATTGCGCCTTGTCATTATTCTCGTCTCGACTGTGATCCAGGAATGTCTGCTAAAATGTTTACTACGCTTTCCCAGAAGTTAGGAATTGGAGAAGTGAAAGTTGTCAATAAGGCAGAAGAGATTCTGCGATTGATAGAGATAAAAAACATTGCAGTTCCTGTAAATGGGACTTCGAAATTGGTGATTGTATTGGACTTGGCAGCCACGAGTTTAAAGTTAACTTTTGATAGGGTAAAAATAATTTTTTCTTATGTTTGTAAACCTCTCTAATAATGTTTTAATTTCAGAACCATGCAATTAGCCTATCCGGTATTGGTAGACAAAATTATATTACTAGCCTACAATTGATAGAGGATGTTTTGAATTTATCTCAGCGTTTGTCTGTCCGAGATGTGTGCCTAAGACTTGGGTGCATGAATGTGATTAATGAAGCTGCACAAATAATTAAAAAGTAAAATTCCTGATATGAGCATTAAGATAATGTTTTTAAATTACTAATTCCCCCCTTTTTTTTCAAAAAAAAAGATATGAAGAACAATACGACAGACACAACACACTTGACTGTAAAAAGCCGATGTTTATTGTCGCTGCAATTCACGTCGCTTGCAAGTATGACTAATAACCTTAAATAAGAAAAATTATGCAATGCACATGCTAAAAATCATGCGAAATATTTTTTTTTTTTAAATTTAGAAAATCCAAAACTAGAATTGACCAGGCAAAACTGACCGAACTTGCTAAAGTGAAGAAGACGATGTTGAAGCGTATAATTACATTAATGGAACCACTGTGTCAAATTGAAAGTGGTAAGCTGACAGGGAACTATTCAAACAAAACGATTTTCTTAATGCTATTTTTAATAGGTGTTGATCAGACGCGAAAACGTTCCAAAACCCTTCTTGAAGCCGTGGAAGAAAAACTCAAAAGTAAAATACTTTATAAATAGCTAAAAATCATTTCTTAAATAACTTTTTGTTAATTTTAATAGCTGGACAAACTGAACAGAAAAAACAACGCCTCGTCTCCAGTGAACCTCAGGAACAAAATTACGATTCATGGAGACAGAAGATTTTAGCTAATGCTGCTGTTGCAACTGGAACAAGCAGTTAATGTTATTTCTGATTTAGGGTTTCTTTATATACAATTTTTATACAATTAATTTTAATTAAATGTGCTATTATACAAATCGATGTATTCTTTTGAACTATAAATATGTTGGATCACAGATGGGCATGCACTAGACTGAATATCAGGATACAATTGTGGAACGAGAGAATACTGAAAAGTAACAAAAATAGTTCTTACTTTGTTACTCAGTAAATCGGTAATTGCACTTTACTTTCTGAATAAGCACTTTGGGGATGAATGCTTCTGACGGTTTAGTTGGTCGATTGAATGTGAACGTTGAATAATGAAGAAAAGCGTACAGCATGTAATAGGAAGCAAATCTGCAATAAAAATCAATTTATAATTAACAAACTTTAATGAGAAATCATTTTCACAATTTTACTTCAATAAGAACCGTATTTGTTCCTCCGTTTCACAGGGACAGTTATTTGTAAGAATAGATGCTATATTGGTTTCCTCTTCCAAATTTGAATTTGCAGCGTTAGTTAAATTAACTGGATGTAATAATTGTTGCATTTGCAACGTTCCCATATGAAATATGAAGGCAGATATCAGCCGTAGCTGTTGATCTTGTAATGTTGGGCCCTATAAACAGTTAGTTATTAAGGCTCAGTAACTTATTTTCATACAAATAATCTTACCGATTTTATTATTATTTCCCAAAGACGAAGGTTTAAAACGTTTTGCAGTAGTTTAAACGGCTTAACTAACATTAAAAGTTCGTTTGCCCATTGGTTACTGGCATTTAAATTTGATACTGCGCATAGACTTTCACAAAATGATGAAATAAACGAATCTGCCATCTGTAAAATAAATAAATAAAGAAATTAAATACAATAAAAATGAGAAAGTATGTGATATACCTGTTTAATTTCCGAGGTAATTTGTTCAGTTGTTGAACTTAAATATATCAATTCCTTTCCTTTGTTAACCTTTTTCGTCAGCGAGAGGGATAATAGCTTCCCAATTTTTTTAAAGTGACTTTCAGGATCTAATTAGATTAGATTTAAATAAAAAAATAATTTACGAGGTAATAAATTACTACAATGAAGAAACGTACAAGAATTGGATTTTGATGTTAGAGAGTTCTGTATTTTTTCTGGTAGTTCCTCAAATAAATTCTTTAATTCAACACCTGCAGTGTCCATATTTGTATCTTCAGAAGGCACTAGTTCAAAAACCATTAATTTTATTCAGCGATCATGTATTAAGACAGGTTTATAGGATTTTAAAATACGGTACCTGTTTTTAATTTATTGCACTCTGTAATGTAGTCATTATACATGCTGTCAGCAATTTTACCAGCTCTGCAAATTGAAAAATCTGCATTTTACGGCAATCTTAATAGTTGATATCAATATTTACTTTTTAAGACTGTCTATAAACTTTCGTCTCGTTCCTGCAGGATCAAGCTCCGGCACCTATAACAAGTTTTCTTGTTAATGATATAAATTCTTACCATAATTTACGAGATCTTGCTTTACCATTAATGCAGGAAGAAATCTGTTCACATAATATGGCTTTCGAAAAATACTGTACATAGAATTTCAACCGTGAATGAACAAATCAACTGCAATAAATACTAATTAAATGGATACCTTGTTTCTATTACTCGACCAGGAACTCTGCCACTTTCTTGAAAAATTTTCATCATGTTTTTGACATCCTCGGTAGCCTGTTTTAACATCTAATTGAAATGTAAGTCTCATCAAAAAATGTTTAAGAATTTGAAAATATATTTTTTTTACCTTTTTCCTAACCTCGTCATTGTGAATTGTGGACTGATCACTGTACTTGAATATTTTATCATCAAACACCTTCAGATCTTGCAATTTAGTTTTAGCCAAGACTACGTAATCGCCATAATGGCTGCGGCAGTTAGTCGGAATAAATGGAGGGTTCAAAATATGTGCCTATAATTAAATTTCAATTAAGTGACATTTGGAACGATTGCAAAAAGTAACTCACTTTTAAACAGTCGACTGGTTCATGTGGTACCAAGTCTGATAAAATTTTCATTAGGAATAAAAAAGTTTTTTTATTATTTGCACAGCTCGAATTTTCTTGAAAAGTAGCCTGAGATAAAAAAAAAAAAGTATACATAAATAAACGAAATTATTGAATGATTTATTTATTCCACCTTAAACCAG
This sequence comes from Geophilus flavus, assembly GCA_034695885.1. Lineage (NCBI taxonomy): Eukaryota > Metazoa > Arthropoda > Chilopoda > Geophilomorpha > Geophilidae > Geophilus > Geophilus flavus. The sequence continues at coordinate 5,763 of JAQFZO010000690.1, read as the reverse complement.
TCAGAATATGATGGATGAACGTGAGCACCTTCGTTAACGGCCTGTCTCGTCAGTATTAAAGCAATTATCAATTTGTCTCCATCCGAACTGTTCAACGAATCTCGAATCAGATTTAAATTGTATTCTATCAAAATAAAAACAAAATTAATTTATAAAATGTCAGTAACTCGTAATCAAATTTACCTTTTAGGAACTTTGGCCCATCTTCGTACAAAAGAAGAAAATGGGAAATTAGATGCAAAAATAATTTCCAATTAATGTTGGACGAGCTCAAGATCTGATCAAATAAACTTTCCACTTCATTCGAGTTTAATGGTAATAGTAACTATAAAATATTGCATAAAAGTTTACTCGCAGATGGACATAGTTCTGTAAACGAAAATTATATTTAAGTTTTACCTCAGTAATTACAGATTTTGTAAAACTGTTAGTTCTAGAATAAGTCCATTTGATTTGTTTCCCAACAACTTTTGTGAGATCACCTACAAACTCAAGTAATCAAACATAAATTACTGTACACAGTCATATGTCTTACTTATTATTTACATTCTTTTTCCTTAGATTTACTGCGCACTAACCACAGGATTTGCGACGTGAAATACGTGTGTATAACTGGCAACTCCACAAATTTACTCTGAGAAACAATTTCATAGATATTGATGCTGTTCAATGATATATATGGAATTATTAATTTATTCAGCCATTTCTCATGGTTTTGGATTCACCATTCGTGTGGATTTTCCGTGTCAATTACTTGTAATAAATCTAGAAAAATATGAAATTATTAATTGATGATCATCAAACATATATTGCTGGTCATTAATTACTTGTTGTAAAAGCGTCCAATAATTTTTCCACCACCTATAAAAATAACGATTTATTAATTAATAATAAATATTTAATTAAGATTTATAGTACTCACATCTTGCAAATCTTGAGAACACTTTTTACCGGAATATTTAATTTGAACAAGTGTTTCAATAAATTCTACGTGAATAATCAAGAATATCAGTGTAAGGATAAGAAAATAATTTAAAAAAAGTGTTTACCATCAAAAATTGGTCTATATTCGTCTAGTTCACAATTCATTACTTTAAGCAGCTGTTCACGACAATTTCCTAACAGCGCATTGTCATTGGCCACTCTGAATTAATGTAACAGGTTATTAAGTGTTGTAACTAATGTGTAATTACAGGTGCCAAGTCTGCTATCTACTTACATAGTTAAAAATTGTTGCAAATTCAACGTTGAGTGCTTGATAGTACCCCATAATAAATCCAGTAGTAAAGGTTTCTGTTGAAACAGTTGAAAATATTTTTAAAAAATGTGCAACACGCCACAAAAATATGGTTTTGGTCATCGATCATTATTGTGTGTTTATGTCTTACAAGTTAGTCATCCTTCTCATCCCACTTACTTTTGCTATTCTATGCACGATTTTATCTAGCTCTAAAATAGGAATGTACCGGCTGAAGTGTGCAAGAGTATACCCGTAATCGATATCCAATGGTAAATAATCGTTCAATAGCTGGATATAGGCTTCCACTAAATGATAATAAGTGTTAAATTCTGCTAAATTCCGATTAATTACACAAAAATACACACTTGAAATCTCCGCCATAACTATAGGAAGCATAACGACGCGGGGCGACATAATCAGTCAATTTTTAATTTTCGTCGCTATACGGCGCTTAGCGAGTAAGAGCGCGTATTTTGAATCTGCGTGGCAAAAATTTCTATTTTCCTTTCGCACTAGGCTATAAAACCAAATAAAATTACTCGTTTTGGACAATATAAACAAGATTAATGTTTAAAAGTACTGAAATGTTACATCAACGAGGAAAAAAAATCTAATTTTTTGAATCCCTGCTTACGACGATGCAAATAAAATAAAATAAAATAAAAAGTGACATTCCATTTCATATATTTTATTTACAGCTTTGACAATAATCATGTCACATTAGATTAAATTTAGAAATATGAAATACACGACTACAAAAATGATAAACTTTTTATTTAAAATTGATGGTTAAATACAGATTTTATACAGATTTTAATAAGCTATATCAAAAATGGATATCTAGTTCCAACTTGAAATTCCACATCTAAATTATGTTTTTTAATATAATTTTTTACATTATTTTGCTCATTTTCATCAATATTTTTGCATTCTAAATTTCGAAAAAAGTCAAAGGATTCAGTAGCCACATAATAAGCGCGTTCACTTTTAAATACCGTAGCCTATCAAATTCTGATTTTGATTTTGTGATGCAATTTTCGTCATCACTTCGCTACTGCGCAGCTGCAACACTAAAAATTGATTTTTATCCTTTCAAATCTTAATTATGCTACATTGTTAGAGGAAGGGAAAGAAGAGTTTCATCGTAATAAATTCCAACAAGAAAAGATAAACTACTTGCAGAGGATGACGGTTTTTTTTTCTTTTTTACTCTCGATTGTACGGTATATCATTTTGCTATGTTATTTACAATTTTCAATTATTTTTCAGAAAAGTAAGCAAACGTGAAGAAATATTTTTAAAGAAAGACCGCGGCGCGAAACGGAAAAACCAAGCGAGATCTGAAATTTGGGAAGTCAATGGATTCGAGTTTAATTCTCCTGCAGAAAGAGAAGCTTTGTCGATTTATCGGCCCAATTGTCCAATTTTGCCAGTGATCTTCTACCTAGATTTCGTCCAGAATCATTTTTTTGTGGATCAATCTTTGCGTGATTTGGGAGCAATTTATACCAGTGACAAAAATGAGGAAAGAACGAAGGAGCGATATTGGCGGGTAATTCATATTTCGGGCATTAGGCGGGGAATTTGATTTGAAGCGATCTAATTGTAAAAAAAAAATGAATGAGATAAAAATTAAATTTTTTTTAAAAATTACAGCCGAATTCCTTTCTTTACTTTACATTTTGTTAGTATTTGGGTAAATCTCGTACACCCAAAAATTTATGATTTACAAATCCAAGTAAATCCAAGCAACGTAAATCCAAGTAAATCCAAGCAACGTAAATCCAAGTAAATCCAAGCAACGTAAATCCAAGTAAATCAAGGTAAATCCAAGTAAATCCAAGTAAATCCAAGTAAATCAAGGTAAATCAAGGTAACTCCAAGTAAATCTATACATTTATTGGATTTATGTTTAGTAAATCTCGAACACCATTTTGCCGATTGTCGGCCCCGAGGTCGGCCCCCTCGTATTTATTCCATCGATAGGTAGCGCCCTCTGTCGATATAAGCCGATATTTATCAATACGACCCGATATTAGTCAATACGACGAGATATTAGTCGATATTTAATCGATTCTCAGAAATCGGTACTTGCGTGCGGGGATTGGCGGGGAATCCGTAGCCTCGGATCGGGTTTTCCAGAATTAGGAAAACGACAACGCTGCTGAAGGAGCCATCCGGAGCGGCAGCAGTTAAAGTTTACGTTTATTTCTTCTGCAATACTTTGCAATTACTCATTATGGCGTATATACAAACAAGAATCACTACACACAAGGAGAAAGTTTGTAGTTTGTACAAAAGAGCTTGCCGTGCGCTTTTAGCTTGGGAGCCCCACAGGTATAAGCCTATAAAAACATTTACATTGGAGGTGTTTAAGTTGTTACCTTGCATGTGTTAAATTCCACTTAGAGATGAGTATCGTTACAATGCCACGCTAATGCGTGCTAGATTCGATGCTAATCGCAATATCAAGGATTTAAGAATTGGAGCCAAGTTGTTAGAGGAAGGGGAAGAAGAGTTTCATCGTAAGAAACATTATCAGCCGATTGTTTGTAAGTATTTTACACACAAAAATTGAAAAATGATGTTTTAATGTTTTTAAAAAAATTTATTTAGTCCCCTATGCACCTAGAGGAATTGCCTACAAACGTGCTCCCGTACCGCCTTCATGGGTAATGCAAATTTTGCATTTTACAAATTGATTGCAAATTAAATTATTTATATAAACAATTATCAGGTATTAGATGGATGGCATCCAGTAGAAAAAGCGATGTTTCCGCATTACTTTGCCACACGAGAAAAACGGAAGGATGAATTTATTAAGTTTTGGGAAAAGAAGTTTGGAAAACCTCCACCGCCAATGGAAAAATAATTTCAGTTTCTTTAGAAACTGATGACAGTCAAATGTAAATGTACTAGAATTATTTAATAGGAAAAAAAATGAAAATACTGTTTATTCTGTATAGATTTTGTTGATAAAGTAGTTCAACAAACATTATAACAAATCTAACACATTTATTTTTTTTGTTAATGTTTGTTCAGGATTAATAAATTTTTTGGTTGCAGTATTCAATTCGTCCAAAGCTAATTGGGCATGCAGTTTGATTTTATCGTCTCTCTCGATCGTATAAACAGTTTTAAGTAATCTAAACAGGCCAGGAAGTTCAGTATCTAAAACCTGAATATTTTTGAGAAATATAAATAACTTATGACATTTTAGACGATTATTAAACTTCTTACCTGAAAAATGTCTTTTTCGAGCCCTTGCAACAGTAATGTAACGACTAGAAGACACGCCTCCTTAACTTCAGGAGTGGTATCGGTTTTCAACAAACTTTTAATGCAAAACATTATCTAAAACAAATGATAAAATTGTAATTTAGAAGATTTTCTTAAAAAAATTACGTAACTCACTTCATGAATACACGGTCCTAATGCAAACTTCAACCCTTTACAAACTTCCCCTAAATTTGACAAACTTGACGCTCTCACATGAGAATCTTCATCTTTACAACCATTTAAAAATGTCTGAAGAAACACGTCCCGATATTTCGGTAACATTTCGCCTAATCAAACAAAATAATACATCAATTATTCGTCTTAAGTAATTTATAATCTTACCAAGCATTCGAGTCACTTTCACGAGCACCTCTCCGAGTTTTAAACGTAGTTCAATGCTGTTACTCTTCTTGCTGTCAAAATTAGCAAACTCTTTTGTCAACTGCGGTACAATTTTATCGGGATAACGATCGGTCAAAGAGGCGAGTCCTTGAACAGCAGCTAGATAAATGTATGTATCGTCGTCATTTAAATTTTTCTGTAAAAATAAGCAATAACAATTTAAAAAAAAAAAAAACCTTTAAAGTTCACTGGAAACATATACCTGAAATACGGAGAGTAATTCATCAGCATGCGATAAAGTTTCGCTATCTTTCTTAGTTATAAGTTTTCTGAATTCAATCAGAGCATGCCCGCGAACAGGTATTAACGGATCGCTTAATTCCTCCCACAGCATTTGAAACTGTGTCATTGTACGCGTAGTTGAAGTTTTCTTAACTGATTTTTCACCATCAGTCAAGATTGAATTCAACAACTCATCGACCATTTTTCTGACTTTTTGATCAGGATGCTTTTCAGATAGGTTTTGTAAGTCTGGTAATAAACTGTGCAGATGTTGATTTTCCTCAAGTGACAACTGTAAAAATGATTTGTTATTTTTTCTTACTTCAAAAAATTAAAGTGAGTTAAATCTAATATTACCTTTTTGCACGATAAGATCATGGTCAATGTCACCGCAATCGTTAGTGATTCTAATTCGAACGTCTCCTCTTGATATTTCCTTCCAGTTGCCCTTGAAAACATCGTCTGCAAAAATATTTTCCTTACTACACATTTCATGCATAAGGCTAGGTTTCCACTTGTGTTTCCACTAGAAGCAACGCAAATGCAAACGCAACTGCTGCAGTGTTTCCAACAGGATTTTTTATAACTTCTAGTATTTGGAAGTTCATTGTTAAGTTAAC
>JAQFZO010000689.1:0-21576 GCA_034695885.1 Geophilus flavus | reverse complement strand
AACAAATCTATTTACTTGCGATGGTTTGGTTTCCTGACGACATTTTGTATTGATGTCAAAGCGAAACTGAATTTTCTTAGTCCAGACCGATACCTCGTGTAAAACGGTATCGGTCTTGGCAAGCGTGTGGTGAAGTTTATTTCTAATTCGTCTAAATTCTGAATAAATTATTAAATTAAACATTATTTACGCTCATTTTTAAAGAAATAGATATACTTTATTTAGATTGAGACTTATAAACTCGCAAATGAACAAATAATGTTCGAAAGTTGTAAAATTGCAAAGAAACCGACCGATGAGACCGAAAATCGGCAAAATGGCGTTTAGGATGTATAAAATCATAAATCCAGGTATAAATTTCTTGAATTTACTAGATTTTTCATGGGGTATACGAGATTTCGAGATGGCATCTGGCAGGCATGCTCAGTTCGCGTGTTTTCTTTAGAGGATTTCGGGTCTTAGATATGGCGAGAGCAAGAACGCATGTGCGGGGAAAAAGCATTGGGTCACACCGGGTCACACAGCTTCTTCTCGTTCCGCCTTTTAGACAGAGCAGACGCCATTCCTCTAGTTTGTTCCAAGGTTTATTCGTGTCACTGTCATTTTCATCATCTAAAAACGTAAAAAAGGCTCATCTAAAACGATGGTAATAGATTTGATCAATTTATTCATACGATTAAAATGAATAATTATTAATTACAGATGCAATTCATGCTGTTATTCAGTCGCCAGGGCAAATTGAGATTACAAAAATGGTACGATGCCTACCCGGATAAAGTTAAAAAGAAGATCACACGAGAATTAATCACGACAATTTTAGCAAGGAAACCAAAAATGTGTAGTTTTCTCGAATGGAAAGAGTTAAAAATCGTGTACAAAAGGTAATACGCTCGCTCATGAGTAAACATCATTTTCCATAAATTAAATACGTAGTTCATTTACTGACAATTCTTTTCAAAGGTATGCAAGTTTGTACTTTTGCTGTGCTATTGAACAATCGGACAACGAATTACTGACACTCGAAATTATCCATCGCTACGTGGAGTTGTTGGATAAATATTTTGGCAGTGTAATAAACCGGGAATCATTCGTTACGATCACATTTTACGATCGTGTCACAAATTCTTTTTTCATAGGTCTGCGAATTGGACATCATCTTCAATTTCGAAAAAGCGTATTTCATGTTAGACGAACTTCTCTTGGGTGGTGAAATACAAGAAACCAGTAAGAAAAACGTTTTGAAGGCAATTGCAGCACAAGACTTGTTGCAAGAGGTGAGAAAAAAGTGGAATAAACAAACTAAATACATTTACTAATATTTTTACAAACATTCCTTAATATAGCGTGTTGCTTTTATTGATATTTCGTGCGTTTTATTTGTTCATATATTTATCCTACGTTAACCTTCTGGACCTAACCTTTACAATTTTCTTTCCTTTGTCTTTCTTTTTTTCCCCAAAGGACGAGGCTATGGAAGGCGCACTCAAAGAATTGGGTTTTATTTAAATGCACATCCTGTCACTTTTTCCATATCAAATTCAAATCATAACCAAACTGGATAATCATTACCAGAAAATTGTAAATTCATTCTGTGGTGCTTTGACTGATAATGTTTAATGTATTTTTATAATGTACATAAACATTCTTTCACTTCTATTTTCAATACGCACAAATGTTTATATGTTCGATGTAATTATTTTCTTTTTGTTTTTTTATTATTTTTATTCTTTTTTTTTGTTACTTAAGAATCACGAGCTTGATCCAGCTACGTGTCGTGAGCTGTCTACTTAACAACACGTATTTGTTGAGGTTTTTCTTAAAGCTAAATTTCTTACTCGCACAGTCGCACTGCTTTTAGATTTTCGTTTCTTTATTTTTTTATTATTATTTTAGTTTTTTTTTTATTTTAATTATTTCCTTCTTGTGTGTAGTACGAAATAATAAACCGTGACGATAAAGAACTAGTAAATTTTCCTCAATTTTCAATTTAAGGTATAAAATAAGCTGTTATTTGTAAATTAAAGAAATATTGTGCACAGAAATAAGTAATTTAAATGTTATTCGCTTATTATTATGAGATTATAACTACTATCTCTCTCTCTCTTTCTCCTTAAGGATGAAATATTAGAAACTGCTCTGAGGGAGAATGGTCTCATCTAACCTTTTGGCACGCATGACCACTGTTATGTCTATTAACCAGCCATAGCTTTTTAACTAACTTCCGTTTTCATTTACTTAAAAAATAAGAAATATCGATAGTAAACTATTTATTCTGTGCATGCTTTCGTTTTTTAAGCTGTAGAGTTTGATATTCTCCATTAATTAATTAATAATGATACAAAATATTTAAAAAGATTTTGTATTCGCATTTCAAGAAATAAATATGCTAACAAATCTTAATATTTTCTTTTATAATTTATAGGAGGAAACTCCACAGGGATTTTTCGAAGATCATGGTCTTGGCTAAGCGGAGGAAAATACTGCTGTGAATTAAAAAATTAGAAATTAATAATGTTTACGCTCCCTTAACCATTGCATGGGGCTTTACTATTTCACTCCATAATATTGATGTGTTCTCTTTTTGTTTAACAAATTTTGTGGCTTTTGTTATTGGTTTCTTTGCTTGTATGTATAACACGTACACTTATTCTTTTTTTTATCTTTGGTGATGGGGCATCTATGCATTAATTTGTACAGTCTTCGTTTTTCAGTTGGGCGTTTATTTATTCTGGTTTTGCACTCTTGTGGTAGCTTTACATGGTATTGACACTAAACTAGATTTCCATGCCTTATAAACAACGGAGTTTTATAATTTAAATTTATGTACTTAATTTTGTCACGATATGGCTGTAATTTAAACTATTTTTTACGAATTAATTGAACTAGTAATGTACACATTCCATCTAAACTTTTCAGGGAGAAGAATTAAAAGAGAAAAATGAATGGCTTGAGTCTTATTAAATTGTTTATTTTGTTAAAAATGGCAATATTGTACAATGCAGAAATTATTAATAAAATATTTCCTGTTTCGAATTGAGCAAGTTTTATTTGGGAGAGCACATTGATTTGTGGAGTGGAGTTTGTTTTTAATTACTAACCCAACAGCAGTCTTTCCCTTTTGCTTTTAACTAAAAATTTATTTCGTTGTTTGAGTTTTCAGCTGTCTTTAGAAGAATCTGATGATGAATCGTGTTTTTCTGAGCGCTGGTGGTGGTGACGATGGTGATGGGATTTTTTCTTCTTTTTGTTTTTCTTTACTTTCTTCTTCTTCGGTGAACTGAATAACAAGATATTAATCATCGTTTTCTTGGTTTAATGTCATTTGTTACCTATTATGATGCGATCTTCGACTCTCGGGAGTGACATCGCGCAATACGCGTTTATCACGAATGGGAGAACGCGAATAAGACCTGGCTCTGCAAAATTAATTGTATTAACGAAATAAAATTACGGAAAAAATCGAATCAACCTTTTTGATCGACTCTGTCTCTGTTTTGTCCATTCCGGCGATCTCGATCTACTTCTCTTGTAACTCCTGGGTGATTTATTCTGATAAGAAAACGAATTGCTTCGATTCCATCTAATAAAATGATTGTTTAGTTTATAACTTAATTATTGTTTAACGCTTATTTCTTACCTATGGCTTGAATTTATGTTTTTTGGCTGATAATCAAAATCTGCTGACTGGAATTCGTTTCTGGGATTTTTAAACACGTGTAAAAAATTACAACTCCTTCCTTTCGGACATCGTTTACTTGCAAAAAGCCCTGATAAAAGTCGACACTGTAACTGCGTGCAATGATTACTGGGGATTAATCATAATTTACCACATATCGCAGTTTTCCATTTTGAAATTGTAGTAAATTCGCATGACAATTGTTTTCCCGCATACCACCGGCCATTAAATTTTTGGAGTGCTGTCAGCGCATCTTCATCACTTAATTAAAAAAAAATGTTAATTCATCAAAAATTTGTCTTATAATTAACAACTTACTGCTGGTACTGAACGTAAACATTTCCTCGCAAATGAGGTTCATGGTTACAACACGTTTTAAATTGAATTACTCTCCCAATTTTCTTAAACTCGGCAGTAACGTCGTCATAAAAATCTCTAAAATTACAAAAATTCATTAAAAATCATTGGTAATTCATTAAAAGCTCGTTTTTTAAACCTAAAATGATTGTAAGTTTCAGACTCTTCATATTCGAGGCCAATATCCGTGTCGTATTCATCCCTGAAACTCTCTTCGATGCTAAAATGACTGTACATATTTGGAATGAGGATTGTGTTGCTTAAAGACGGACGATTGTGAACTCTAGAACATCTGTACAAAATATTATAATTTATAAATCATCAATTCATTACTTTTAAAAATTATTCTCACTCGTACCTTTCACCAAATCTACACGCTCCGGTTTTTAAGAAAAAAGGACAGTTTTCCTTATCCTTTTCAGTTCCATAGTTAATTGGTGCTTCTGGGTTATGACTAGGTCCATCAGTTGTTGCCTGCAAACGAGTCAATGCAGTCGTTAGTAAATGAATGTTGAACAAAAATAAATAAACAAATTTTTTACTTTGCTTGGTTGCGTTGAAATCTCTTTCAAAAGAGCTGCCTAAATAAGGAAATGATGCAAATAGATTGTATAGAACTAAAATATTCTATGAAATAGTGTCTGTGAACATTAATTTTACATAAAAGATACTGAAACTGTTGATTTCTGCTCTCACGAAACCAAACCTACTAGCCATGTGCAATACGTTAAGGGCAATTTTGTATTCAATGTAATTATTAAAAAAAAAATTCTGTATGTTGTCTTATACGTAGTAAATGGATATATAAATATTTTTCCTATTCCTTTTAGTTCGTAAATCACCTCTCGATCTTTCTTTGACTGCTCCTGATTTGTCTGATTTTCTTTTTCTTCTTTTTCTTTTGCTTGTTGCTTTTCCCATTCCTCCCGAATTATTTTCTGTAAAATAATAAAAATTATTTACTCGAATCATAGAATGAAAATGAAAATAAACGAATACTTCTTGATGAGCTTTTTCGGCCCTAATTTTCTCCTTGCGTGCTGTCTCTTTCAAAAACTCTTCTTGCGCTTTCTTTTCCCTTTCCAACCAAAGGGTATGTTGAATATCTCTGTAATTTTTAAATAAATAAATAAAATTATTATTCAAAAACATTTGTCTTGAGATCGATTTACCTATCAGTTTCGTCTTCAAACCATTTTAATCGTTCATTTACAGGACCCACAACTACAGCAGTTGAATTTGTTTCTTCTCTTTTTGGGGATGCAGTTGCTTCAATCTCATCTCGTTTCTTGGCTCGTTCTTGTCTTATTCGTTTTCGCCGGAATTTTTTTAAGAGTGCGCGAAATTTTTTATGACTAGAAAATAAAAAATTGTTAAATTTTTGTATCATTCTCGATTTTAATAAATATTTACCTGCGTTTAACCATTAAAGAGCAATTGTACAATGTTTTATTCAAGTAATTCGCAAAAAGAAATTCATCGCTAGACGATGCCATTCCGTCTAGTTCCGCCATTGCAGCATTCCAGGTTTTATAAAGATTTTGTTTATAACACTTTGTGATGTTCTTAATTTCCGGTACCAGGTTTTAGAAATAAGATTAAAGCTCGCTCAGCTGTTAGATTGTCCAAAACTGCAAATTTTCATAGTAAACAAGAACGGGATGATGATTTCTTCTGTGTAAATCTGATTACTTCACATTGTAAAACAGATATTTAGCTCGATGAGCATCTGATTGAAAGTGAAGAAAGTTCAGGTACGTATCTACCTTCAAGATATGATAGGTCATGCAAAAACGATTAAAGGTACCTTCAAATATCTAGCAAGATGTCATGCAAGATACTTAAGACAACTATGTCATATTGCATTTCTGATAAATGTCTATTTCGGCATCAACTAATTTAAAATTTAATTTAATTAAAATTAATTATGATTTTTTTATTTATTGATTTATTTGTTTATTTACGTATAGAGTTGCACATGTTGAGTCGCGCCAAACAGCAAAACCCGAGCGGGGAAGACCGAATGCTTCCCGTATTTGTTTTTCCAAACTCTTTGACTTTCTATGCGGACGATAAAAGTCAACATAAACAAGTCCTAACAGTCTACAATCCATATGACTTTGGAGTCAGATTCAAAGGTAGAGATTCAAAAAAATTTATGCAATAAAAAGTATTAAACTGACAATCAACTTCTTTTAAAATTAGTATTGTGCACAGCACCGGAGAAGTATGTCATGGCAGATAGTGAGGGAGTTATTCGTTCACTCTGCTGTATTGACTTGTAAATTGTAATTTATCGATCTGTGAACACTTGTTTTTAATTAATTTTTTTTTTAAATTAGAGTCATTCGCCACAATGCAATAACTCCAGGATCGATTGGAGTTACAGACAATTTTCGTATTTCAATGTACGAACATGGTCAGAAACAATTGCTGGGGAAAAAAGACATTCCAGTAACTCTCGTGAAAACTGCACCAAGGGAATCGGGTAATGTCACGTCTACGGATAAGTTCCAGCCGTTGATTGCAACTAAATCGTCGCATTTATTACGAGGCGAACAATATAGCATAGCAACTCCCAGACAAGGTACCTGTTTATTTTTTTAAATTCAGTTTAGTTACCATATGTAATTTCTTTTTTTAATCGCAGGTCATGAATCGATGCCGAATAATGTGACACTATACGTGGTTGCAATTTTTTTTGTGGTAGTATTGATGATACCACAGGCGGAAGATAATAGTAGTCAGTGGGCAGTTGTCCAGCCGTCTGCTAGTTTTAAGTTATTGGCTGCGTTTGTGTTAGGTAGTAAGTTATTTTACTCTTAAGTGATTATCTCGTTTCTGCATGAGATTAAAATTACTTTAATTCCCTGGTTTCGCTGATTTTAATTCCTTTTTATTTTTTTTTGCAGGAATGATCAGTTTACATATGATAAAATCATGACATTTTAAATTTCATGTATCTCGCGTTACCTTTTAAAGTTTTTCTTTTTGAACTATGTAAACGTTTCAAGAAAAGTTGATTTTGTTAATTTTGCTCAATTGTGTTTTTTAAACTTGTACAAAAAATCATTGCCTTTCTCAATTTGTTTGAAATGATTTCTTTTAAATTGAGTAAAATAAATATGTGCTTTAATACTCTCTTTGTCACCTATGTCACTTCATACAAAAAGCGTGTAAAAGTAATATTCAAAAGAAATATTTTACTTACTACAGCATTACTATTAATATAAATTAGATTTAATTAATTAAATTCATTTTAAGCTGTAGCGAGCAAGAGATATTGCTGTAAAGTTGCGGGCTTTGCTGAATCAAATGGGCCACAAATGTAACGTCCTTTAGTTTCTTGATTACTCGACGTTAAAAAATCATACATCAGTTTCCGAAATTCTGGTTTCTTAATTTTACTTTTCTCGTTCTGTGAGAAAAAAAGACACCGTTAATTGGCAATGAGTGGTTTTTCTATCAACTCTTACTCCAGTCATGAATTGAAAACAATCAGAAGCTTTCTTGAAATCCATATTTCTAGCACACAAATACATTCTGTATTCGTCAACATCGATGCCGTTGTCACCTAATCACAGATAATTTTATTATTTGTTTAATTTCTCACAAATTTCAACCTTTTGCGTCGTATGATTCAAACAACATGTCAATAAGCTTCTTCCAGAAGTCAGGCAGGTCGTCATAACTTCTTGTTGCTTGTGAAATTTGTCCAATTAAAGCCCTGAATTCCTTGAAATTGATGTTGTCGTACTGTTAAAAATAGATAAGTGTCATTATTTGGTGGAGAAAAAGAATTTTTTATACCTGTGGTCTGATACCAGTAGATTTTATCGAATCCCACAACTGATGAAACACATTCAGAAACATGTCGCAAAACTCTTTTATTTTGTCTCCCTTACAATACAAAATGGCATACTTCTAAAAAATATATATTTATAATATACAAACTTCATTTAAAAATGGTAATGATTCAAATTACAAGAGCAGATCGATCAAAGTCATTTTTGTTTAAATTTCCTGATCCATCAGTGTCTGTAAATTGAAAAATGTCTCGATTTATCACAAAATCTATTTTCAACAGATATCTCTACCTAGGATATGTCTGTACCACCACAGAGACTTAAGTGTTAAATAATCCTCCATAATGTCAAGTGATGCCATCATGACTTTGCAAACTGAGAAAAATATTCTTAAAATAGCTCGATGACGTCGTGGAATCCCACATTCCACAAACTCTCGTACATCAGTCACCTCTTTATTCAAAACAAACATTTTCAGATATAAACATGGCAAGAAAAAAAATAGTTGGTATAAAAATACTCCTGAAAACTTACAAATTAAACGTAAACAATAACACCCACAATCACGGACTAGCATATTCCTTTAACGGTACCAATACCTCATTTATACAAAAAATTAACTGAAAAATTTACCATTTCAATACTGCTGAAATCACATAAGTGTAAGCCCACAATACTGTTACCGTACCACATATTTATTCATCTCTTAAAAAATTAAAAATAAACGTCACTTTACTTATTTATGTAAAATAACTTGAATTGAATTCTAACTTAAACTATCGTGCTTTTTGAAATACAGTATTCAACTTCAGGACCAGGTCCGTTATCCATGAAAATAACATTGAGCTGTTTAAAGGTCGGTCGTGACTCTGGTCGATATGCCCAACACTGGAGAACTATTTGGAAGACGTTTTCAGGACATCGATCTGGTTTGTTCAGGCGTTTACCATCTTCTAGAAATTCGATAACTTGCACGCCCGTCATTTCTCCGTATGGAGTTTTCCCATAGGTGTACATCTCCCATAACGTGATGCCAAAACTCCATACATCACTGGCGTGCGAAAAGGTGGCGTAGTTTATCGATTCTGGCGCGTACCTGGTAAATATTGGATTTTAATATCATTTTGTAAAGCTCACGTCGTGACATCAATACCATTTCACTGGCCATCTGCCACCTTGAGATGCTCGATAATACTCGTGTCCAGCCCTCAGGGCTCGGGAAAGACCAAAGTCTGTGATTTTTGCCTGAAATAACGTTAATTTTTAATAAATAATTTTTTTAAATTGATCGAATTATCTTACTTGTTCCATAGAGGCTAGTAAAATGTTTCTTGCAGCTAAATCACGGTGAACAAACCGCTTTTGCTCCAAATACAACATCCCACACGCGATTTGGGAAGCCCACAATTGGAGATTACACGTATCTATACTGTCTGGACAGTCGAGAAGGCAGTCTAATAAGGAACCCAATTGAACGAGTTCTTGGACCATTATCAAAGGAGGACCGAGGCAGAGACCGATCAATTTGACGATGCATGGATGATTCAGATCTATCATGACTCCAGCTTCGCGAAGGAAATTATCTCTTGCTAATTGCACGTGTTCATTCCGAAGACTTTTCACTGCTACTTCGAGCTGTCGCCCATTTTGATCGACCCATACTCCTTTGATTACAGATCCAAATTCTCCTTCTCCAATACATTCAGCTGCAAATCAAGTCAAATAATTAGAAATTTTGAATAAAAACAAGACTTGATTGAAAATACATAGTGTCAGATGCTCTCTCCTTATGTATTGAATGTTTGGAGGTGACGGTGGAAGAGTTTTTAATTTCGGCCTCGGCTCGTTGGACTCGAGTAAACTCGGATTTGATTTTGATAACCGATCGCTTTTCCTTAGGTTACTAATGGGATTAATAAATGCTAACGATGGTCTTTTAGCTGTAAAATAAAAAAAAAAAGACATTTAGTTCTCGAAATTGGATTTATCATTAAATTGATATTTACTTGGTTTAATGGGTCTTGATAAATTAGTTGGAAGCCCATCAGCCATTGTGGTATAATGAGAAATCAAATGTTCTAGAGATTCGACGAAAGGTCCATCGTCAATGAAATAAAAATTATCCTAAATACATAATTTAAAAACTTGATTAAAATTGACTCATAAATTTACATCACTTGTTCCAACCTGTTGTCGAATTTCGAAATTGTAGATGATGTGACTATGCACCATAGACAAAACGTAAATTCCTGCTTTCGATGAACTGCACCTCACGAGGAATGCACCATCTTCTGCATTGCTTGTACCAAGAATTTTGTACGTCTCCTAAATAAATAAATAAACAAACATTTCATAATAAAAATGTTGCAATAAGTACGGTGTATTTATTACATACCTCTCGACTAACATGGCCATGGAACCACTGAGAAGCATTTGTTTTTGGTGCTGGAGGTTCATAATTGTCTAGTATTTTGGAACATTCAACATGCCCGTGTCGAATAGCTAAATCACATGGAATGACTCCTTCATCGGTGCGGGGACGACAGGGCGCATTCAAGGCCAATAATTCCTAAATGCATTTAACATTGAGTCAATCAATCATGATTAACTGTCTAATCACATTTTATACCTTGACACAATTGACATAACCACGACTAGCCGCTTCGTGTAATGGCACCCAACTTCCTTGGGAAGATCTCGCTTGAACATTGGCATTGCCTTTATCCACGAGAATACGTATGGCAGTGGGATGGTTCATTTGACACGCATACTATTAGTAAAACGATAAAATAAATTACGATCGTTCGATTTAATTACGACCTATTCCGATATATTGACCATGCCTTCGAGATTAAAAAAAAATTTTTGATCGTTTATGAATGCAGGAAAAAATCAAAAGAAACCATTGGATCAACAAAAAATCTTTAAAACTCCAGTTTTCGGCCGTAAAATGGTACGCCATTCCTCGAAATGATCCGTATTACTCAGATTCACACCTCGGCAAAGTAAAAACTTGGCTCGAGTGTTGTCGATCGATGAATGTAAGGATGGATGTGAATGGAATTTCAATATTTTGTACGTGTTCGTGTCCGTTGGCATATTTTGTATATGAATCGTGTATCGAGTGTGACGATGGCGTTTGACAATATTACGAAATGTGGAGACGTCACTTTTACCGCCAAATCGGTCGTGCATTACGTCGCAGGGTAGCCTAAATACAAACGGGATAAACATTTATTGTCGTTGAACACGGCCCGATACTTCCCTTAATCTCTTACGAACGAAACGACTCGGCAGCAGCTACGTCGTCTTCGGCTTCGGTTAAATTGCATCAGGGTGAAATTTAACGCTTCGCTCGTCATTGCAATGTCTGTAAAGTTGCTTGCTGTCGTTTATTCTCAAAATCTGTGTGAAATCGTAATTACTTTTATCATAGACGAGCTTTCGGATAGTAAATTAAGAAAATAATACCCGAGTCGATTGAGTAGTCGTCAGTGCCGAGAACGATATGGTACGTCTTGGGAGTCTGCAGTTCATTGGAATCGCGATGTGCAACGATGAGCACGTGGGTTTCGAAGCAAAAGATCGTCGTATCTAAAATCGATACGGTACTTAAAAAAATATATTATTCTCTTTCTATTCGTTACTGTACGTTCGATATTCGTCATTAGTTCACCGTTATTTCGAAAGACAACAATTCCATATCGCGCAAACGGTCTTGCAAAGCCACTCGACACTCTTCCCGACACTGCCCGATCGATACAAATTTCTCCCCGACAAGTTAAAGAGAAAAACTGTACTCCGTGCACAAGTCACTCGGTGAAACCGATTTCGTTTATCGATACTTTCCCTATACCAACAAATCAAATCACAAATCTTAGTCCCACATCAAAATAACACTATAATTACACGTTTCTGGACATTCTCACCTACGTCGACACCGATTTCTACACTACAATCACGAAAAGAAAAAACTGTCTCCCGTACATAGTCTATACACCACACGAATCATCACCATATGAACTTAGTCAACTTTTCTAATTACAGTATTTTTTCTTTCGACACTAATGTTTTTTCAACAATTCGGAGGAAGTGATGGCACGAAAGGTTGATGGCTCGACGGAATGTCTTCCGTACGTGTGGAAATTTCCAAACGAATCTCCTCGAGCACTAAATTAACTAAACGAGAAAAATAAAAATAACTCGAATTCGTTTATAAACTACCTGACTCACTAAAACGTCGTCCTTAATTTTCAAAAAAATGGCGGGTCCAGGGCTGTCGGAACTCGGGATGAATGGCTTTAGCACTTAGCGCCATCGCGAGACGATTGGATGAAACTTTCCACTAGAGGCAAAAATCCACCACCAAGCGCAAATTAAGAGCGAATTTATTACAGTATTTCAAAATTCTTCGCTTGATAAAAAATTGATAAAATATACGTAACTTACCGTTAACCGGATGTTCGTATGCAAAAAAACGTCTCGGGTGAAAATCCGTCAAAAACCTCACGGACAAACTTCCCACAACTCTCATACATATTTCCCGCTTCCCTCACTAATTTTTGCCCCAAATGGCCGGGTGAAGCACAATAACTCTAAAAAATTCAAAATCACCCATTTCAATTTCGGTCATTTTGTTACGTCATAACTCAGCAGTCGAGATTTGGCGCCATCTAGGACCAGTTTAGATGCACTAAAAGATGAATCGATGAGAATAAACTCAACAAACTGTGAACAAACTTTCCAGACTTTTTTTTAATAGTATTAATTTTAATTTCATTTAATTTTATAACCAACAAACCTGAAGTGGCAAATGTAACTAATGGTAAGGGTTACCATATACAGATGTAAAATAAAAACCAAAAAGTTATAATTATAAAACTGTGCACTGGAAAATAAAAAGAAATATTCTGTGAATACCTTTTAAATATATCTAAAAAGTTTGGAGAACTATAATTTATCATCCTAATTCAACATATACATTGAGTAAAAAGTACAATTTTATACTTTGTTCTTCTCTTAAAATTATTATTTTTCAATTTTTCAATTTTGCAATTTTAAAATCCAAATTCCCCAATGACTGTTTGCACCTGCTCGCACGACAAGCACTAACAAACATTGTGAACTAAATGAGAACAATAAATTTCTATTAGAAAACTGTATATAAATATTTTTGAATAAAATAAGTGATCAATTTGATTCATCAACCAAACCAGCCATAATTCACACAAGATTCAAAATTACAATTTTTCCAAAAAAAAAAAAAAATTCCACTGTTTAAATATTCAAAGATTTAAAAATCTTGTAATAAATCCCAGCATGAATTATCACTGATTTTCTCCATCAATCCATATACAACAACAACAAACAAATTTTTTCCATATTTCAGAATAGATTAAAAAAATACAAATCAACCAAAATTCCTAGTACAGTGGAACCCACTTAGATAGCGGGTAGCGTAATATCCGAACCCACATATAACGCCATTTTGACGCATTCTTCGCTTTCGTTCTCATTTTCCTCTTATTATTTTTATTTTTTTAAATATTACATTAGTTTTTATTATTTTTATTTGAAATTTATCATTATGACGTTTTAATCGAGTTCCGGTGATTGAAGAGACCGAAATTTCATGGCGTTATAGGTGGGTTCCACTGTAAATACATAATAAATAATAAATAATTCAAAAAAATTATTGTATTAATTATTTCATTCCTATACCAAATAATATTAAAATTTAAAAAATTAAAGAAAAAGACAAGTCAACCTTTGAAAATGACATAAAAACAGTTTGTTATCTTTCATAGGCACTTAATAAAATTGAACTTATCAAAATTTTATACCAATGTTTGTTAACTGTGTGTGTTTCTATATCCTAATCCATCTAATCCCCCTGACATTGATAATGGAGAACTGGCCATTACGTTGGTCGGTGTAACAGCAGGTGTTGAACACGATGACATCGTACTAGGACTAGTAACGTAATTAGTCGTTCGGGTAGCAGATGGGGCTAAATTAAGATATCCCGGTCGCGTGGGGCGCAGGCTGGCGTCGTCGGGATGTAAATAAAGGTGTCGATGTTCTTGTTGTTGAAGACATCTGTGGACAATGTCGGGGAGGGAATCGAGTTGTTCGTGAATGGCCAATAGACGTTCGTCTACGGCGTTGATGCGGTTTTCAAGAATTTCTTGTCGCGCACTCATGTCGGAAACTATTTCATATACGGAATTCTGGGTCTGGAATTGGAATCAAGTTGAAATTAATGATTTTTCTGATTTAAAAAAAATTATTTAGGTATTTTAAGTGAGGTTAAAATAGCACTTCCGGTTTTCTTAGGGGTTTAAAATTTTCAGGAAACTTGGTTTAGTTAGTATATGAGCTGCTCCTAAGATTTTGAGGCCCTGTGTAAACCGGAAGTGCCTTTTTGAAGCCCTCCAATGAGTTATAAATCAAGAAAAAACACTCGAGCAAGTGATTTGGAGCAAGGAAAAATACCTCTTCCGGTTTACTTCAGGGTTTAAAATTTTCAGGGAACTTGGTTTAGTTGGTGTATGAGCTGCTCCTGTGATTTCAAAGGTCTGTGTAAACCGGAAGGGCCTTTTTGATGCTCTCCAAAGTGCAATAAAAGGAGAAAAACACTCGAGTAAGTGATTTGGAGCTAGTCAAAAAGTTTCAGGTCTAAAAGTTTCAGGAAACTTAGTCCAGTTAGTGTTAGAGCCATTCTGATGATTTAAAGACCCTGTGTAAACCGGAAGTGTCTTTTTGAAGCTCTCGAAATTTCAATAAAAAAATAAATAAAGCTCGACTAGTCGACCAAGTAATTTGAAGTTGTCAAAATACCACTTCCGGTTTTCTCAGAAGTTTAAAACATTCAAAAGCCTTAATTCATTGTGTTTAAGACCTGTTTCTATGATTCCAAGATCATAAGTAAACCAGAAGTATCTTTTTTAGCCCTTCGAAATTGCAATAAACGCGAAAAAAACCTCAAACACCTAATTTGGAAAAAGTAAAAACACCACTTCCTGTTTTCTTAGGAGTGTAAAACATTCAGAAAACTTAGTTCAGTATATTCAAGACCCGTTTCCATGTTTCCAAGACACTAAGTAAACCGGAAGTGACATCTCGAGTCCCTCGAAATTGCAAAATACTCCAAAAACCACCACACACCTAATTCTGAGTCACTGAAAACACCACTTCCGGTTTGCATGGACACCCCCATCATCCAGAATCCAAAGACAAACACTTCAAATCGAAACCCCCAAAACTCCAAGTTCCTAAATCAATAGGAACTTCCACTTAGGAACGCTCGAAATTGCAGTGAAGCGTGATAAGCCAGAAACCAGCTTGGCTTCACTGCATGCATCAAGAAAGACACGAGTTCACGACTAGAGGCAAAAGTGGTCGATACAGCAAAACCTGCAAAACTATGCATCAGGTATAGATTTCCACCTTTCCCAAAAGATTCCTCACATTCCTCGGCTGACCAAGATCACATCGAGAAAAGGAAATCAAACACAAAACCCTCCAAAACACAATTAATAACATATTTATGACGTCACTCACCTTCGCCATGTCTGTCATCGTATTCGCATTGTCTAGCAATTTGCGCTGATCCATCTTCACCTTTCTAAGACTATACAGAACATGATAAAATAAAAATTTCTGACAAACCTTCAAACAACATTTCCTCACCTGTAAATTGCCATCAAAAATTTTCGTTGGTGAGCTCGTACTTTGCTAGAATTTACGCGTTTTACAAGTCGCGTGTTTTTATAAATGAGCCACGTTTCCCTTAGAACGTTAGCAGCAGCATTCTTCAACTGTAAAACATTATGATTAACAAAAATAACAATAGAAAACAGAGTTTGCGCATAGAGGGTTTGCGTTATTGTATGTTATAACAATTCCTTATAGTCATAAATAGTTTAAGGGGCAAAAAGACAATGGCCGATTCAAAAGGTTCGTCCAATCGTTGTCAGCCAGAGCAATGGCTTTCACTTTTGTGTTCTATGTGGCCTGGAGGAATTGATGAGAACACAAAGAAATTTGGAGGAAAACTTAGTCCATGGCAAACATGAAGAGAATTTAGTCCAAAAACCAGAAAAAGAACTTAGGCAGAAATTTAACGCAAAAACTTTATTCTACCTTGCAAGCAACTCCAGAGGAGATGTGTCTGGGGCAAAAGCCCCAAGGCAGACTGACTTAGAATGAAAATTCAGTCAATTACATTAACTCTATTTACACTATAAATTGTTTAGAATCTTTAAGTAGTAGCAAAACAAGAAAAAAGTTTGTTTTTCTCTCCATTTTGGAATGAAGCTTGACAACCATTTGCATTGTACTTCCTGTCAAGTGACTCGCCATAGCCTAAGACACAATTTTAACAATTTCGGTTTGCTTGGTTGTCGCTTGTGGTGACAATATCGCATGGCTTTCCCATGTGAAAGAGGCTGTATACAATCAGCAGCAAGCAAAGTCAAATGTATCTTCAATTGGAATTATTTTTTACCTTCTGTAAAGAAACGAGACTAAGAACAGTAGCCATTGTTTGTAAGCCAAAATCATTGTATGTATTAATTTTAGCATCTTTGGTTTCCGTCATTATAAACTATAATGAAAGAAATTAAATTCTTATTATACTGTAGACTTATTTAACCATTCATCTTATATACTTGTGTAGAAGGATTGGGACATCTTTTCCCCAATTTTTCTTCATCGAATTTCAATACAACTTGCATTTTTGGATTAGACAGTTGCACCTTGCCATCTTTAAAAGAAAAAATTATAATTTAAAATCTTAACTCACATTATATACAGTCCCAATATTTTTTTACCATATGTAAATTTACTGCACAGTCCCCAAGGCATATAGATGGGTTTTGTGTTGCTTTTCAAGTTCATGGATGGTTTCTTAAATTACAAATATAAATTATCCCTAGTACACTCAGAAATTGTACTCAGAGAAAATATACGTGTAAAAGGTATAAAATGGAATGGGACAATTCGGAATGAGTAAATTTAATGTCAACTCTCAGTTATAGGTACATGTACCACACCATTTACAGACCTTTTTCTCATTCTATCTTATTGATCTGCCATTTTATTTCAGTTATTTACACACAAAATTGCCCTAAACAGTTTGTGGGACTAAATAAAAAGTGACTAAATTTGAAATTTGTCACTGCATTCGATCGTAGAAATAGTGTTAGGTGGCAAAGTCCCATCCATGTGTTTACATTTGGGATTTAAGCAGTTAGGTTTAGTATTTCATCGCTAGATGGCGATGCACTGTTGTGAGTTACCACCAGATGGCGAAGTGTGCTGGTGGGTATAAAACGGACAGCTCGAGAGAGAATCCTCACTTGTTGGGTGCACGGTGGCTTGGCGAACAAGCTCCTGCACTTGGCGTCCCATTGGGGACCACCTTTAACAAACCTTACACAAAACACTTAAATAAAACAGTGAACATGAAACACTTAAATAATAAAGAGAATGCACAACACACATTGATCATAAGAATGTAGGTGAAGTAAGAGGGTAGGCCTAGCCCAAGAAATAAATCCTAAGTAATAAACCTAACCTAGAGTGAAATAGAAGTGCACAGAATGTAAATAGAATTAAGGATTAGTCTTAAGAATAAAGTGAGACATGTTATATTTTACTAAACCCAAAAGACTCATTACCGTATTTGTAAATGCAGTAGCCATCTTGGAAGCAGCTCAACAAGATCCCCAAAACACATGTGGGTGATGAACCAACATGTAACAGTGGTGAAACTCACACTTTTGACGTTACAACTGATCTAAATAAACGTATAAGTAAAAAAGTCGAAGTAGCGGCGTTAGAAGTGAGAGAATTCACTTTCATTCCTAAGATTGTACCTGTTGAATTTTAAGTTTTTTTTCCTAAATGACATTTAAAAGTCATTGATTTAAATTTTAGTCACTTTTCATTTAGACCCACTAAAACGACTACTTGTAGAAAACGGCAACAGTTTTTAGTCACTTTTAACGCCTATTAATTAGAGGAAAAAGATTTACAGTGTGCACTAGGCCGTATAGTATACGTAGGTAAAAGATTAAAAATTACCGTACTTCAAGCGTATGAATGCTCTTGATGACTTCGGTACTGTTTAACATGTTCCACAATTGCGATGCAGTGATGTTGGATTCCATGCTGAATTGGACTATCGGCGCCATGCAAGTGATAGACAGAGGCGATTGCACTGCGTCACCGTCGACCGACATCGCGTACTTGGTCAAAGCTGGCGAAGTGCTCGAACACATGATCATGGTTGGGAATTCCACCACATTTTGGTCACTCGTCTGAATGTTGGTGACGGTCGGTTCGGACAAGTAGTGAGAAAACCGATCGTACACGAGCAAACCACACAAGACAATACTGACCACCAGAATGATGGCCCAGAAGAACCGAATGATCCCATTGACTTTATGGTTGGCCGCCTTTCGGATGATGCTTAGAAACGCGTAGTTGGCATCCCCAGGTGCAAAATGGTCTTCCACGGTCTTGCGGATCTTTTGCCTAACATTTACACCCAAACGGAGCTTTCGCTTGACCATCATGTTTGATGCAGATTTTTGTTTTGACTGACCAAACGTGTATAAGCAAGTCATCTATTACACTTTCTCAACAACCAATGAGCATCAAGTAGGTTTGTGACGTCATCCTGGACATTTTACGGTATGTTCCATGAGCATGCATAGCCTGGAAATGTCGATTTGTGACGTCAGACTGAATATCATGATTTATTTGTTTGTTTGTTTGTTGTTAGTGATGACTTTTGGCATGTTTTAAATAAGTAATTGAGGTTATGAGTATGACAGATACATGGAATAGGAAGTGTCTTTGTTAGGTTTATTTCAATTGATTGCCTCAAGGCTTTATTAAATACATGCTAAAGGAGGTGTTTTTGGGGCTTGGGTGTTGCTTTTTAGAAATTGTGAAATCAATGTTGCTCTAATGTGATGAAATGTACATGAAAAAGGTGGTAATTTGGTCTAAATATAGTTTCTTGTGGTTTTTGTATTGGAATTGCATGTGCAGGCATGGAACTTTCGTATATGACTTTCAAAAGTTTTTTGTCGTTCTTAGGCCTCAAAATAAAAACGACTAAGTTTTGGGTCCTATACAAACTTTTTGTTTAACACTAAGAAAACTAGGGGAAATGGCAAACAGTAAAAACAAAAGATGAGCGACTTCTTGGATCAGACTGTTTAAAGCCGTAGAGCACATGGTTGCCCAACCAACTGACCACCCGTCACATTGATTGGTCAGTCTTCACTCCGGTGTTTGGGGTTCTATTGAAATCCAAGGCATGGGAAATTCAAACTGAGTGTGAAAACTCATACCACCATTCTGATGCCTCTTTATCCCTTTATTTGCATTTAATTATATGTTTGGTTTAGTTTATTCATTCTTTCACAACCTACATTTCCCTCCATTTGTGTATTATTACCTGGATTGCTTTGGCTCCCCTGCAATCATTTAGAATTGATTTGGCGGTGCTTTTTATTTATGTACATTCATGCAGGTGAGATGTTAAATATCTGGGTGTGTATAAGTTGTGAATTTGTCATGGAAAGGTTTCGTGCCTGCACTACCAATTCCAGCACAGAAAACCACAAGAGAAACTATTTATAAACAAATTTACCTCCTTTTCCATGTACAGTGAATGGGAATAAATGTCCAACTACTCTCAGAACTCATCATCACCGCCTTCTGCATGTATTTAATCACAATATAGCAATATTGATTCAAACAATCATACCAACAGCACTTCCTTTTCCATGTATAGCTCATTACCTAACTTATTTAGTCAAATATGCAAATCACTAGCAACAACTCAAAGACAAACGTTGGAAAATCAAAACACAAAATTGCCCAGAGGAAAAAAACTTGCAGATTTTTTGAAGTCAATTCTGCAAATTTTTTCCCTGAAGAGATGTGGACATACTGTACAATAAATAAGAAATAAGTGTTTTTAGAAAACATTTTCATGATTTTATCAGTAGTACCCATGCTGCCCAACTGCAACTGAGTAGTTCAACTTTTTGCCACTAGGGACAAAACCCATACTATTTTTTACAATGGGCTTTGTCCCTGCTAGCAGAAAGTTGATACCCAGTTTCTATTTGGACAGCAGGAGTAGAGGAAAGATTTTCTGTCCTCACTCTTAAAACAGTTATAGGTAAAGGTAGAGAAAGGTCTAACAGTTAATACAGTCATAGAGTTGTGTGTACGGTATGCATATTGATTGAGAAAAAATTTTAGATTTCCCATTATTTTACCTACCTTATATTGCTGTCATACACGCTGTATGTATGTACAGTTTATTCGGATTTCCATCACCCAATAATATGTTTAATTGCCTATATTCGAATATCAAATCGAGCATTTTCCCACCGGCGATCAAATAAGGCAAATTGTTCACTTGTTTGAGTCATGTGATCGCTCTTGTGAATCTCTTGGTTGCATATTATGTGGGCAAAATTAACTGTCCTGAATATATCACATTCCCTGGTTTCTTTTAATTTTATTGTTAATTATAGTTATTATGTATTTAAGTTTGCTGCCGCTGGCACAATTGCAATAGCAAAGAAGCAATCTTTAAGGTAAGTACTAGAGGTAAGCCAATAACTTATACAGGATTACATCCAGAGAAATATTGATTTATTGAAATAATATTTTGTATAACATACAATTCTTATTTAAAACTCTATATGATAAGATAAGGTTCTATACATTCAAGAAGTTCTGTTAGTGACTTTCCTAATGACACACATTTCAGGCCAATCTTTTCTACTGGGATCTCTAGAAACGATACCGGTATAACTCTTTAAAAAAATTTAAAAATTTAAAAACACTTGAAATTTACCAGAAATATCCTTGCCTTTTCTCAGTATACATATCTGAATCATGAAAATAAATTAAAAATCAATCATTACTTAAACTGTAAAAAAAAAATGGCATTGTAAAAATTTAATTTAATTTTGATAGGAATGTGAATAAAAAATAGATGCAATCAAAGGTTTTGTTTTACCGTAGTGTTTTTCTCGTTTTTGAAAAACTGTTTTTCCTATAAACATAAAATAAAAAATAGCATCATTATTCATTTGTTACATACTTCACATACATGCTGGACACTAGTAATATAAACAAATTTTTAAAACCATTTTTAGCAGATTATGGCCCTACTACAAGAAACCAATAGAAACCATTAGAAACCAATAGTTTCCAATTGGTTTTGAATTAGTTCCAAATGAAAACCAATAAACTTCTATTGGAATGGAATGGTTCCAATTGTTGTGTGAATTTGTTCCATTTGGACCCATTTGGACCCATTGCTGACATTGTATTACTATTATTCATCCAATTGGTTTTCAATGAGTTCCAATTAAACATGAATTGAATCTCATATTGGACATGGTCCCAATAGGAATGAATTGGTTTTATCATAGCTAAAAACTTTGCAAACTTTTTGCAAAGTGTTTTAGCTGGGTTAAGTGAAATAGAAATATTTTAAATTGGTCATGAATTGGTTTCATATTGGTTTAATTTGACAACATGCAAAATCACTGTTGTCAAATTAAGCCATTATGAAACAAATTCCTATCCAATTGGACCAAATACATTCCCAATTGGTTTCTATTGGTCCCAATTGGTGCAATCCCAATTGGGAATGTCCGAAATTCCATATAAAACTTCCAATTGAAAACC
>JAQFZO010000688.1:0-21582 GCA_034695885.1 Geophilus flavus | reverse complement strand
TTAGTCATTTCTGCTCTACGCTCATAAAATTTAGACTTTTTTCTTCAAATTCAGAAAGCCTGAAAGATGTTTTTAGGTTTTGGTTTTTAACGCGATTGGATAAAGTCGGAACGTTTAAGGATTCGCTCATTTTATGAATATTTTATATAAAAGAAGGTGTGTTGCTTAAAAATTCACCGTTGGCTAAAAATATGGCGGTCGATTTTCTAAGTCAGACGGCCGATGATGATGCAGTGTTGTGTTTTTTAATGTCGTGGAGACGGAAGATAAACTATTAATCTTTAGATAATTCAAAAGTAAATATTCCCATAGAAGAAGAAAGCGGTCAGATCGAAGCCGTAGTCAGTAATGATTTTTTTTCTCTCTCTCCTTTTCTTCTATTTGTTTGTGTCTATTCTTGGGTCGTGTATTATTATTATGATTTCGTGTGATATTGGTTTTGTCTGCGAGAAAAACAACACAAAATTTAATTTAATTTCTCCAGCTTGCTGCTTTCAATATTCTTTAGATGGTGTTAAATCAATTTGAAAATTTCTTTCTTATTGTGTCTACTTATGACACGAGTAAATTGAGTTTTGGCTTATTTATGTTTTTATTTTTTATGAAAATTAGACTCTGACTGGCATAGATTTCCCAGAAATTTTTTTTATCGTAAACAATTTGGGAAATTGGCAATGTTGTGATTATTTTCGTATTATTATAATAATTAGAATGGATTTTCTTTAACAAATAGCTATGGTTTATTTTTGGAAGCATTCATTATCATTAAAGTGAATAATTCGAATTTTTCAAAGACCCTGAAGTACAACATTTAACCATGGCCTTGAGGTTACAAATGATATTTAAATAAAAAATAAAAAAAAAGTGAAAAATCAATTAATGACTCTTCATGATTTTTTTTTTTTTCTTAAAAATTTTTTTTGGCGTACTTTTCCAGAACCATTATCTTGCTTGCAAATTGTAATTAATTTTTCAGTTAATTTTTTTTTTCGAATTTCTTAATAGAATTAAATAGGAACACTTTAACTAACCTTATTGGCAAGTGTGGGAAAACCTTATATAAAGTTGTTGCCAATGAAAACGGGGGGAAAAAAGAAGTGTAGTGTAAACAGGTGACAAAGACAGTTGCCAATTCATATTTACTCCAAACAAAACGAGGGCAAGTGAGATAAGATGTGTAGAAGTAATCAATCAATTCCATGGTTAAATATATAACAAAATTTTATTTATAGAATTAAATTCTTTTCTTATATTCTTTTTATTTCTTTTATAAAATTTATAGAAGAAGATTCTGACAGCAGATTTGACATGGATAAAATGGGATATTTTTTTCATATCAAATCGAGAAAATGGCTTTGGACAGGTGTCACTTTTTGTTCTACTTTGAACGGGTCAAATCGAATTTTAATTTTCAAAAATTTTTTTTTATTTTTTTGGTATAAAAAAAATTAATAAAAAGAAGGAAACTAATTTAAATTAATAATTACCTTCAAATATAATTTCACTAACTCGCACTAAAAGTTGCCAGCTTTAAAAATCATATTTTGACACGCTTTTATACCTGAGTGAAAACTCGAGTTTTCTGCATTAATGAATATTTTGTAACGTAAACTATCCAATGGAGTAACAGGCGAGACAATATTTACCATTATTACACTCTCTTCCACTGAATGATGGTGAATGTGTAACACGTGCAATATCCAGAATCAATAAATCAATATAAAGTACCGTATGTGCTTCTGCATGCTAGAATGCCAGCCAGTGTCGCAGTCTTACATTTCCATCACCACTTTTTTTTTTCTTCCCTTTACTTTCCCCATCTCTCGTTTGACTAATTTTCCTACACCTCAAAGATTCCATTTTCACAACACTTATCTTGTAATCAAGCAGTGTCTCTATGGGCTCTACCCACTTTTAGATAAATAAAGGGAGATTCACTTCTTTTTTTTTATTCTCTCGTCTCCTCTCTCCTATAGTTTTTTATCCTTTTTTTATGTTTTTTTCTCATTGCTGGAACTAGAGATAGCAAATGGCCAATGGCTATAGAGGAAATTTCGATTTCTTTTCTCACATGTCGCTGGTTTTGAACACGATTTAATGAATGGTCGGTTTTATTTTTATAAAAATTCGAAATTTAAAATCTAATTATTTTTGCATAGTCATGAAAAATTTATTGAAATAAGTTATTACAATGTGTCAGTGGTCGCGCTATAAGTTCATTGAAGCAACCATGTGTGTAGGTTTATACGCATGAATGGTAGGTGCACATACGTTCGTCTTCCTCAAGTTGCGTCGCGCATGTTAGCTCCCAATGCGTCGCTCTTGATTTAACTTATTACGCATAGAATGGACGGGATAAAAAGTAAGTGCCGATAAGCAAGTTAAAAGCTTGCATTCCTATTTAATTGTATGGGGAAAATGGGTCCTTGGTCAGCAAAACAAGTCATAACTTAGTTAAGATGATTGCAATTAATGTATTGTACGGTTTAATGGCCATTCGTGTACCGTAAATAGGATCTGCACATGTTTTTTTCGCCTCCGCACTCCCTAAAGCTGACTTGTGATTCAACAAATACGGTTAGTGGGGTCGTTTGAATGATTATGTAAGCGATAGAAGAATGGGAGTCAAGTGGAGTAGTGGCTGACGGCGTTGTAAGTGCTCTTCTTGTGGAATAACTTAATACCTGTCTTTTCTAAAAAGGTGTTTTATGGTGTGAGATATACTTCATTATGATATGAAAGGTGATTAATTTAACTGGGGTGATTTATTTACTAAGCTGTTCACTGTTGTAAGTGAACAGGTTTTTAAGAATCTTGCTGAAATATATATGTTCTGGTTTATATTTACCCAAATTATATCTTGTCAACGGTAGTTCTTTAGATAAAAAATCGATTTTATAAGGTTTTTCTTTTTTAGATTTTTATTGAGAGAAAGTGTAAATATGAATTGGTTGTTTGAGTTTTGATTCTATTTTTCCTGTAAACTGTCTATCTCATAACACAAAGTATGGGAACATAAATTGGGTTATAAGCTTATAGGGTGGAACAAAAATTTGGACCATTCCAAATAATTTTTAAATGGTTAAAGATAAAGATAAGTCCAATCCAATGATTCACTCAAATTTGACCTGTAACCTTGATTTCAAGGTCACACACTTTCTATCTTCTGATCCGTTAAAGATGGAGAGAAATTGCCAATCGGAGAGTCGTAGAAGACCCTCTAGAGATTAGTCTAAAAATGATATTACTTCACAATTCTCTGGATTTTTTGTAGACAGAAAACCAACTTTACCATGAATACATAATGAGTTTAATTTAAGAGATAGAAAAATACACAACTCGACTTTTTTTAGTCGCTAAGCTAAGTGAGCAAACTGGCTCACAATCACAAACCATACCATTTTACGTCACTCCTCGTGCATCAAAACCCCGCATCTTTTACCACCCGCATATGTATCCCCTTTCGTGAGAAATTCCATCAAAATACTTTTAACCTTAATATGATAAAACTTTGGAAATATTTAAAATATTTAAAATATTACATACAAATGATAATAATCCCACAATCTCTAATGTGGAATTATTTTGAAGAATAAAATATGATTCGAGATGAACCAAAACCAAGCTTCGGTCTCTTTTTTTAGATTACAGTGCATTTGCGCTCTAAATGAGGTCAAATTTGAGTGAATTATTGGTTTGAGCCTACCCTCTTTCCTACAAGCTCAATCAAACAGATTTTGTTCATCTTTAACCATTTAGAATTTATTTGGCCAGGTGCAGAGACTTCTGTTCCACCCTGTAGAATGAATGACACATCTTCTTTACCATTTTTTTAGACCACTAAAGTGGATAGAATCAAATAATTCAGAGATATAACCGTCCTTAAGGTGTAAAAAAGAATCCATATCGGGAAACTTTGACATTATTATTTATTTATTTCATTCTTTTTATTTTATTTTACTGTAAAACTGAAAAAACCAAATTCAAACCCCTTTAAACTCCTTTTAAAATGTTGCAAGCTTATTTTAGTCTGCATGCTCTAGCTCTGCAGTGAAGCATCCAGAGATTTGTGACAAGAGTGGGGGAGTATTGCTGGGTAAACAACTGTTTGATTTTATTGGGTACAATTACAATTATCTCAACATAATTTGAAGCTTGTGATTTACTATTGCCTATTTACTATCACAGGTAATAACTTTCCCCTGTAACCTAATGGCGTAGTTAAAGACGACAGATTTTTTTTATCAGAACGCTGTCCATTTATATACCTCGATAAAGCACAGACGAAACACTAATGCACTTTCCTTGTAAATCCTCTATAATAATCTTTGCAAATCACATTTTTATTTTTGTTTCCGGATTCAGACGCGATGTTTGCCACAGAGTGAAACCAGATTTTAAAATGTATTTTTGTTTAGTGTTTACATTTCTAACGAAATGAAATGAAATGAAATAAAATGAAATGATGAAAAAACCAGACTGCGTAAAACTGGGTGAATTTTTTCTTCGCGTCATTTTCGGTTATGTAAACACGACGCATGATATGCTTGAAATGAAAGTGATTTTTGATGAATTTGTTCGATATAGAGGAAAAAAAGAGAAAAAAAACTCATTACAGTTTTTAATTAGTTTTCCCATCGTTTCGATGACTAGAAAATGTAAAATTATTATGCAAAATTAAGTGTTTGACCTTTTTAATGGTTTAGTTCAACGATTTTTACATATCAATTTGGTTTCCTTTAAGAAATATCATCTTTAACAAACATCTGGATGGTGTAATTTAAAAAAGTTGGAACTTCGCATGTTACATATTTATTTTTAATTTCATTTTTCTTATGGAGGCAATTAAAGTGATGCCAGATTTCGAAAGAAAAAAGACCTTATGGTTATGTGTTTATTCTTCGCCTTAGAACAAAAGGATAATTACAAACACCTAATGCATGCAATTAACATTGGTAATTTTAAAAAACTGCCAATTATTTATATCATTCAGAAACAAAATTTCATTTTTACTTTTAAAATCGTATTTATTATTCACCTTGAAATTCTGCACCGATCATTAATTTTAATATTCCATAACGTGTCTGGCTTCACCAAACCCGAAACACACTCAAAGCACTTAAACATACCAAGAAATGTAATTTTCTTTGTATACAACATCCGGTTTCTTCGTTTCTTGTACGTAATATTTTCTTATCAGATGTAGACCACGAGCATCAGATACGATTGTTTCACACCCAGCACGAAGAATGGGGGTCAAAATTTACAGATGTGGCTGTGGCTAGGCTATACATTTTTGGACTGCGAGTGTTTCTGTTTAGAGTTTGTGCACAGAGGTTTTACGTTATAATGTTTTAGTTATACGCTATATCTCTGGTTTTCTGATTTTATAAATTATAACTGTAACGGCAATACTGCAGAATAGGGAACCGGAAGGGGATCCAACTTTTCCCAACGTTAGTTTATTATGAATTCGTTTGTTTAGGTTAGGTTAGGTTAGGTTACGTTAGAAACTCGGAAACACAACCTAAACTAAACTAAACTAAACTAACCAATTCATAGTAAAATGACATTGGGAAAATATAAAGTGACCAATGTAAAAATTTTGTATTATAATAAGCTCCGCCTAGGGTTTTTCAAATACCGTACATCTGAAAAAACGGTATTCGGTATTATTATTTTCAGAATACCGGTAAAAACCGGTGTTTTCGGTAGGTAAAAATAAATTAAAATCATTTAATATTTAATAATTGTGGGCTCATTGGTGGATTTTGAAAGGGTTTGGAGTGGTTGTAAAAGGTTTTGTATGGCTAAAAGCAATTCAAAACCTGTAAAAAAACCACCCAATTCCAACAAAAACCATTCAAAATCACCAGAACTTTAGCAAAAACACCCAAAACACCCAAAACCCTACAAAAATCGGTAAACAGTAATCGGTAAAAAATGGAAAATTCCGGTTTTTCAGAACCGTTAAATACCGGTAGAGAAAGAGAAACTCTAGCTCCGCCCTTGCACTCTTAAAAATTTGCTCTTAAAAATTTCAAGTGTATTTAGGGTTTGTCCCAAATTAGCTATGTTATTCGGTGTAAACCTGCACCTTGTGGTGTAAAGCTACACCTCATGGTGCAAAGAGTATTGTATTTCTAAACACCACCAGAAAGGTGTAAAATTTACATCTAATAATAGTAGCCAATTTGCAACTTACACCATGCTTACACTAATTTACAACATACACCCGCAGCAGTACCAAATTTGGGACCAAATTACACCTTAGATTTTTAAGAGTGTGCCTCTTAATGCAAACCATGGGGATTCGTTCACCATTTAGCAATTTCATGTCAGGATTTATTTTTGCGCCACCTTTGTTTCTTGTGTAATTTTATAACCGAAAACCTTCTGCGTAAACACCCATATCTTCTCGCCTTTACACTATTTACAGTATAACTATAAGGATTTGCTATAACAAAACGCAAAACCTCTGTGCGCAAACTCTCTAGTTTCCGTAATGCGATCTGCTTCTGTATGATGAACACATTAGAAACGTGATTAATCGCAGGGAAAAAATTCATTACAGCTCAAATACGAAACAGCTTTTCCTGTGGTGGATTGGGTGACTGTACTAATAGAAACCAGAAATTGCGGGAGGAAAAAAAAAAGAAATTGGTGCATTAGTTTCAGTATCAGTACTTATTCTGGACCCCTGTAGCTTCGAAGAAAAGGGATGCGGATGTACTGTATGGTATATGGGTATTTAAGCTGAAATGCTGTTTGGTTGGTGGTTTGTGGTTAATCATTCTTAATGATTAACATGTTAACCGTGTGCTACATATTTATGTGCATTTATTAGTAATGGTGTTTAGTAATGAAGGAATAGAAAAAGTTATGATGGTTTAGTAACCACAGTTTCAGTAAAAGTTGAAAGATGTACAAAGGTGAGATTTCACTAGCTGCATTTAAATAAGCTTAGGAGACGTCTAAAATTCAAAACTCAATGAAAACTCATTTTTGTTTTTAATATTTTGTGCTGTATATGAGTTTCTATCGTAGGTTTTTGTAATCAAATTATCTTATGGCAGTGTTTTGTTTTGGTAAAAAATTCCACTAGTGGAAACTCATGCATTTTCGTAATCTATTTGTGTCAGAAAATCCATTTGCAGTGGATAAAATAATAGAGTTTTTTTCCTCCTCTCTCTTTTTTGTGTGCGCATGTGCTTAAGAAATTGCTTCTGCTTGACAGGTGATTTTTAGTGTGGTCAAAGCAAACAAAAGTTTAAGAGCATTCTCAAGAGGTATACTGATCAATTTGGAAATGCAGTGACTATGGTCATAGGTGTAGCATGTTTTTGGACATTATATAACATGTGCAAGTATATTTTATTATTTTTATACAACACTGCAGACCTTATAATAGGAAATATGTCAGCACAAAACACCAAAAAAAATAACTACAACGGTCACATTAATATAATTTATATGAGTTGATGAATGAATCACTCATTGTTGCATTTTTCAGGTCAAATTTGATTACACCATTGAATTAGCCATTCTTACTTTCCTATTGGCTCATACAGACAAATTTGAGCTCGGATTGATGGTTTCTAAAATATTTAAGGGTGAACACTTAAAGTAAACAACCTTCATAATGTTATAATGGAAAACCTCCATGCGCAAACACTCTAATAGTGTGTTTGCTTGCGGAGGTTATAGTCATGACCTGTAACTCTGTTTTTCTGGCTTTTATTTTTTTATAATTCTTACATTATTTATCATTTGATCATCCTTTTAGGTTTAGATACTGGAAGAAATTCAGAAGTACCGTATATAAAATAATAAAGTCAAAAAACCAGAGTTGCAGTTTATACATATAAGGAAACCGTGCGCAAACTCTCTAATGTGTTGACTATAAAATTATAAGAAAAGAAAACCTTTTTGTACTATTTTTTATGCGAGTTTGAAATGGAATTTCAGTGTGTTTTGAATATCGAATATTGAATTTCCTTTCTTCCTTTACACACCCTGTTATGGTAACGCAATGCAATGGTTTCAGGTGCTGGTCAAACTATCGAATGTCTACCTCATGAATTTATCGGAAAATAATGGCTTAGAACCGCCAATGGAGTCATTTACAAATAGTGGATGCTGGAAACTCCCATAATCATTAAATTTATTTATCAGCAGGGAATAATTCACTCACAATACACTAACATACAGAGAGAGAGAGAGAGCAATAACGTATGTATTGCAGAGAAGTTCCAAAACGAAACTAGCCACCACAGACAAATTCCAACATAAATAAAAATGTCAGGAAAACCCGATTGGAATAAAATCCCTCTATTTCACGCTCGAATCCAGTCGTTTTGATGACATGCAGTAACAATTTAAAATCTTTTGTCAACAGACGGCATTGTGCAGTTCGCATAAATGCCGCGAGCAGCGTTTGGGGCGCTAATCCCAACGCACAGATAGAATTATTCTCGTATTGAATGGTCAAAATCGATGCGAGTATCATACTTCTGGGAGTGAAGCGTGTTTATTTACTCCCATCAACCGTAGTAAAGAACGAACGATTCATTCAGAAACCATCGTCATCGTCGTCGTAATAGTATTCTAAATATACATGACCTCATGAATGAATCCGATTTTATTTCCATATCATTTATACAGATAAAAATTTCTACATTTACAACTTTTTTTTTTTGCGCCATATTTTTTGAACTTAAAAAGCAGTTTCATAATTAGGGCCATTTCGGTGCTGTTCGTATTTGCGCATGTGAGGGATGAAACGCGTTGCTATGGTTACAATCGTTACGTGACGCGCTTAATACATTGAAAGTCGTAACGCGTATTTTGATTATAAAAGACGCCAATTTTTTTTTTTCATCCGTTTTCGTGTCTCCGACTCGTAAAAACCGTTATAAACTACGAGGGACTTTACGCTCGGACGGTTTTAAGTTTTCGAATTGGCAATTTCGACTTTTCGACGACTTTCGGCGATTTTCGTACACGAGTATTCACGAGTTTAAAAAAAAAATCAGGTTTTTGAAGATTTTTTTTTGGGTCTTCTGTTCTCTTCTGGGACTCAAAGTGTGTCTTGAGACGCCAAGGATGAGTTGAAAGTTAAAAGGCAGGAAGAAAGTGTCTTTACTTGTACCCGCCTACACGTTTAACTCGAGATGCCGTACCCCTACCCTCTAAGGACGGGTTCCATTTGCGATATTTGAAACAGTGTATAAACTGATCTGACTTGAGCAGAGACTTTAATCAAATCCAAAGTTTCTCTTTTTAAAAGTCCCAGGATTCAATTTAAAGAGGGTTTTTGTTTTGTTTTAGGGCTGGAAAATCAATTCCCGCTGTTGTAAACAAGGGTTACATTTTACGTGCAGTAAAAAAAGTGTTAACGTTTCTGAGTTAGGAATAATAAGACGCGATTTTAAATGGTTTGTTTCGTTGGAGATGTAATTTTGAGGAATTTTATGTAACTTTATCGAGTTAAAATATGTGAACATTCATGTAAAAGAGAATTTAAGCATATTTATGTTCTCTTTCGAGTGACATTGATTGATCCCTTGGTTAATCTTTTATATTGATCATTGCTTGACATGTTTTACAATGAAAAACTACTCTTAAAGGGGAAATGAAGTGAAGAAATATTTTAAATTCAGTGAAAAGTGAAAATTAGGAATTTGGTTGGTGATGTGGAAACAACGTATTTTAGCAATATCAGTTTAATAAATTTGAAATAAATGAAAAGTTTCAATTTTTACACATTTTTGCATATATTTACAGTATTTTTTCTTCTTCCATGTGGGGCAATTTGCTTCTGCATGACTTCATAAATTATAAATTACAAAAACCACTATAACTCGATTAAAAATGCATTTTAAATATTGAAAATCACTTTCAAATCTATTTACTGTGGTTGATACTTATAACTCATCATAAAATAGATAACAAAAGCCATTTAGTTTACTCTTTATGTCGACAATTCTTTATGTGGTCACGCAAGTTCGTAATTCGTATAATACGTATAATTCCAATGTTTAGGAAATTAATAAATTAACATTTAAATACATTTTTCTTCAAAAAAAAATAAATTTAGTTTTATAAAAAAAAAAATATCGAAATCTCATTCTTTCCCGTATTTTTAAAACAATTTTTACGTCGTTATCCCATCAAAATATAAATAAGATTTATACGTGTACGTGAGCAGTAAATTCAGCTTCCGAGTTGAATTTGAGCTGCAATCAATGATTTAAATATCTAGTTAATTTTGAAAGAGTTACACCGAAAACCCTTCAAGTGTTTGTAGGGCATTTGAATTATTTATACAATCATCTTTCCTTCAACAATAATAATATAATATTGAAACGTAAGAATAAATAAAACACGATAAATATAAATCAAAATCATATTTCAACTAAAGACAAATCGATTCGACAGACTTTCTTCT
This sequence comes from Geophilus flavus, assembly GCA_034695885.1. Taxonomy (NCBI): domain Eukaryota; kingdom Metazoa; phylum Arthropoda; class Chilopoda; order Geophilomorpha; family Geophilidae; genus Geophilus; species Geophilus flavus. Next base: position 11,132 of record JAQFZO010000688.1, on the reverse strand, counting down.
CTCTATACTTCTCAAAAGTGTGGTGTTCTTTGAAAATCATTTCCATTTCATAAATTAATTAAGTGATGAGAATAATGAATTGCAAATTTTATTAACAACTCTTTGCAAGAAATTTACATAGGCAAGACTTCATTTTGAACAACAATTTACTTGCGGAGAAATATATTTCTTCAATTCCCAAGTACGGTGCTAATTAACACGTGAAAGTAACCGACTAAAGACGACGCACCCTAAATATATAAGAAAGATCCTCTTTTTTATTAATGCATGCAGACAAACAAAGCAATTCATCATCTCCAACAACGTTTCTTCGTTTCTATTTCTATTTATACAGCAATTACATTAAGTATGTTTTCTTTTCTCCAAATTAAATGACAGTTTATTTCATTGAATACACTCAACTCTAACATGTGTGGCGGTTTTATACAATTTATTCCCTTATTAGCTTTGCTAGACCACAATACAGATGTGACCGGTGGTTCGAGTGGATAAACTCGTAACCCCCGACTCCTCACCGAAGTATACAAAATGGCTTGAAGCAATATTTGACTGAGATAATCAAATTTACTCCTTTTTTTCCTTCTTTCCTCCATCAAATCCAAACGTTGTTGTTGTTGTTGCTGTCTGGGGAGCGAAATTTAATAAAAGTTTGTAATTAAATTCCTGTCGACTGTTTCGAGTACACTGTTATATCACCAGTATTGCGTACATTATGCGTCGTTTGGCTTGAAAATGAAGGAAAAGAGAGAAACTGGGTGCACAAAGGTGATGGCACACGATGGTTTGCGGTTGAAATGTTTCTACTAATCGCCTTTCCAATCAGATGAGGGATATGCTGGCTGGTCGTTGGTTTGCCCCTAACTAATGCGAGACTACTTAATGATTTTGGGAATTGAAAATGTATTCAGACAGAAGAAAGAACAGCTGCGAGTCACTTGGTGCAACACCATGGATGGGGGATGGGAGAATGCAAATGTTGGTGATCAGCATCGTTTACATTTGCATCGAGACCGGTGGTTTTTTTTTTTCCAGGGAATGAAAAGTTTTGTTGAATGGAATTTTCCACTGAAAGAAATCTGTTTGCGTAGGTGAAATTTAGTGACTGAACATATGAAAGGTTTCGACAGAGCATGCGCGTGTACTGTTTTCGAAAGTATGTAAACATCCAAGAGTACGCTATTCATCATAATCACACGGGATGCGTTTACGTGTGATGGCTGAATGTGTTTACCTAAAGATGATAATGTAATAGCACTATACTGCTTTTACAAATCCCCATGATATTATTAAATTATTTTTGCGATGTAAGGTATATGCTGTAAATCCAAGTGATTAAAAAAATCATTAGACACTTAATTTTGCTTAATTTAGTAGCAAAAGAATCTAAATTTTACACACGTATGGCAAAAATGACTTAAAGCTGGTTAATGTCTTTTTCCTACATTAGAAATTCAAAAGCCTTTATTTTATGCTTTTAAAGTGACTAAAAAGCTGTAGCAGTTTTCTAGTCTTGTTTCATTTGGTTCACGAGTTATTGGAAAAATTGTGAAAAACCATATTTTGAGGCTTTTAATTTTTTTCTCCAACACTTTTTCACCAAATTTCAAATACTATACACGAAATGATAGCTCTGGTGGGTCTTTAAATCATCCTAAGTCAATTTTTAATATTTATTAAACTCTTAAAGAAATTGAAGTTTTTCCTACTGTACCATCAAAAGAGAGAGTATTTCACTCTTAAGAAGACATCAAAAGTACGCATTTAAGACAGTTTTGGTGTCCAATAAGTCTTAAATAATGGTATAATCAAATAAGACCCTCAATGTGACTTTCAGAAGATAATTTTGATTTATAGACACAGTCTTGTAAAAAGGCATCTGAACATTTTAGTTGCTGCCTAGCCTAGTGCCTTAAATAAGGGTATAAGTTTATGTACAGTGCAATTTTTTGGCGCAGAGTAGTAGATTAGGCTATTAGGAAGTGTACGCTCTTAAAAAAATTTATGGACCTTTACAAAAGGAGTACAATATTCGTACACTTTTTTCTTGTACTTTTTAATTCATATAAGTGTAATATTAGACCTGATATAACTTAAGATGTAATTTTACACCTCCGTAGACTTAAAGGTCTTCAATATGGATGGATATGGCGTAAAAAAAAATGTAAGTGTGTAGTAGTGGTTAATACGTTCCATCAATGTCTGAGAACAAGAGATGATAACATTAACTTCGAAAAAAAAATAATAAAAGCACATAAACTCCTTTTTATATATATCGGGTAGCTTGAGCAACTCATTTTATTAAGTGCTAAAAACATGTTGTTTTGTATTTTTAATCATTGAAATGAACTTTTACTGCAAAGCAACAAAATTAAGGCATCTTTTACAGGTTTACACACATTCCTGTTCTAATGCAGGCCCCGAGTTATGGCTTTTCCAATACTCTTTCAGCTATACAGATGTATTATTTATTTTTCTTTATACTATACAGACCACTGTACTGTACGTGCTTCACCTCTTTAATAACTGCACGGCTGAATTTAGAGCACAAAATCAATTTCTGAACAAAATTTAAAACGCATATACTACTGAATAAATAATAGCAATGAGCATAAACAACACGGTTATTGAATTTAAATGAACGAAATTGGTGTTTACAGGTATTTAATTTCCTTTCAAAGGAAATAATACCGATTAGGTTAGTATATAGACGTTTATTTTACTCGTTTTCTTGGATCAATTGTTTTTTTTTCTTTATTTCCCGACACTTGGAAACTCTTGCCAGCTTTTGTTTCTCCTGAGCCTGATATGTTGGTGACATTGATTAAAATCCTGATTTAAACATTCCCCTAATCAATTCAAAAATCTTAATTCCATAACACAAAAACCCTTCAGCATCCTTTCAACTAACAAGTAAAGTATGTATAAGAAAAAAAAAATTCAATTTAAAAACCAAAACATAAAAAAGTACGTAAAATAAAGAAAAAAAAATTGATTGCTAGTAAAAAACCCAAACAGGTTATTTGCCTTTATCTCGTTTTATATTGACAAGGAACCGAAGGAAGAAAAGGGCGAGGAAATAAAAAGACGATTTTATTGATGGAAATTTTTCTTCTTCTTCCCAATCCAACATCATTTCCTCGCCATATTCAATGGATGTATGAAAACGGGTGAAACGACGTGTCATCGCAATCCTTTGAGTCGCATCACACGTAATTAGCGCATGCCACATTTTGACTCGGTTCAAACATTTTTTTTTTCTTCATTAGCGGCATTGGCGGGTTCATTTAAGTTAGGCCTAACTCAGTGGCCAAGAAAGATCGATGGTTTTTCTTTTCCTTTCTTGTTTTTTTTTTCCTTTCTCTATCTACAGTGTAGTTGAATTGCGTAAAGGGAATAGCTGCGCACAGTCACAACTTAAGCTACAAACACAAACATTATCGATGGATTTGAGCGAGTCAATTTCTTAAGTGCGTTTTTGTATCTCTTATCAATCATTTATAGGATTATTGAACCTTTTTTGTAATTAACTTTTATTTTTTTTGTGTATAAGGAAAACAAAAAACGCATTACTCAATAATAATGCAATGAGTAAATGATTTTTTTAGGTTGATTTTAAATTCGTCGCACGTTTTATCTTTACCTTTGTTTAAGGGTTTAAAGGTTACGGTTCAAGGAAATCTTGTCGCAGGTGCTCGGATAACATCAGGTAATCGAAGTCTTGTTTAATGATGGCGCTGTAAATTAATAAATTACCAAGAGGGGGAGTTTTAACGGATTAAAGGGAAGGAATGTCGACTTTAAAATTCCATTTTCATCCGGGATAAATTTTTTTTTTGTTTAATTTGGAGGAGAAATCAGAAAAGAATTTCAATTTTCACATCACATCAAATCGATTCCTTTGAACGATAAATAAAATTTCTTTTTTATTTTTTTTCTGGAGAAAAAAGATGAAGAAATATGAAACGACGCAGTACCCGCAATATTTCAACCGTCTTCCTTTAAGCACTTTACCATAATTTAAAAAATACCAACTCTAAATTTTAATATTTTACAATTCAGATGAAGACTGATGCAGTTACTGTCGGTGTTAAGCCGTACGATGGCGGGGATTAAAGTGCGTGCGTTGTGTAGGAAAGGAAACCGATTTGAAAATTTAATTCTATATCCTCTTTGCCTTAGATTTCCATTTTTAAAAATCTAATTTACTGATAATTCACTCCTGTGAGACTTACGTGATTTACATCGCCATAACCATAATTAACACAACGTTATACCACATCCAGAGCCATAAACAACGAGAGCCAACTGTTAACATTTTATTGGGATGCAGATACGGTATAAGTACTTTGTCACTTCCATTTCCCCCGTACGTGCGCATCATACGGGCGAAAATTTTATGCGCAAAAAGGCGATCATTCCGTCCATTTCGCGCCGGCGCATTGTTTTCTCGAGCAAAGAGCGCGGTATTCGGTATTAACTTTCAGCTGTGCGATATTTTTTGAAATAAAAATACAACAACAATAAAAGATTGTTGCTGAGAACTCGTTGCAAGAATGCGGAATGATTTGCACGGATCAATATACGGTGGTGGTGTGTGGGAGGACTCTTTGCAACCAATGAATTCTCGAGTCCATGCCGCTATACCATCACTGACATCCATTCACGTGAATTTGTATTTTATTTTACTTTGCTTCAAGATGGAAGAATGGAAAGAGAAAAAAAAAGTCATAAAAATCTCAGGTTTTTAAAGGGATGAATCTCATTCGGACAAAGCTTTAAGTTAGAAGTCAGGCGGAAAGTGACGCTAGTTAATTTGTTGCTCGCGAGGAATGACGAGAATTCACTAATGGGAATTTAGCCTAATGACAACATCAACTACTCGAAAAACATGTTGCCAAAAAGTGAAGGAGAGAGTGAGAGAAAAAAAATACAACGGGATTTTGGCCTTAGCGGGAGGTAGTAGACGATTTATGTGTTTAGTCGCCTGAGTGACGGCTTTCTGCTCGCGCCACAAGATGCGCGGGCAGCCAACGTCGACTCGAAGGGGTTGCTTTTGGGATTTCCATTCCTACAAGTTCGCATCTTGTCTGATTCGGTGTATATTAAACGCGGGCATGTGTTATTGGGATTGTGTGTATGAAGGTGAAGGGAGGGTGATGGAGGTGGGAGGGATGGAGGAAGGTGGAGTTTGATATGGCAGGTTCGATTACAAGGTTAGAGGGATGCTGGGAGTGAGAGCAAAGATGCGCACAACGGGTGAACATAAAGCCACACGCGCTGCCTCGTTCTTGTTTTCTTCGTCGTTTATGAAGTGAAGTTGTGTGTTTATGTATGATCCTGTGTTTTAACTTGAGTTTTGTTTGACATGATTCCTTTGTTGGAAAATAATGGCAAGGAAAATAACGTGGAACGAGTGCCCGATGGTAAGATTTGGAAAAAAAAATTTTTTTCTATTATATACTTTTTTTTTTAATACGAAAAAAAAAAACGGGAAAAAAAAGTTGGAATTTTGTCAAAACGTTAAATAATTCTTCACGGTTTATTTATTCATTCCTGGTATGGGATCTGAGTTTTAGAGAAGAGATTTTTTATTTAATATGTACGTTCTATGTTGTGTTGTGTGTGTGTAGAGGTTGGATGAGACATTGTAGGGCAGGAAATGTCGGTGGTTGAAATCCTCTTACCCGAGCTCAGTGTGAAAATACGTGACCTTTTAAAGTGTGTGATTTATACAAGATTCATGGGAAGCGTTGCTGTCTTGTTAATTTTCCATTAAACTCATCCAACTCGTCTCTGTCCATCTATAAATAACATTATCGCTGCAAAGGTGTCACGAACTTCAACCGAAAGTGAATTTTTCCCAGGAATTTATCGAGTAAAATGATGCCCACAATGGATACGTCAATCATCCGGATGACGTCACGGTTCACCAGTCAATTACAATTTTTTTTACTCTCTTCTTTTAACGTTTTTGTTAGATAGATGATGAGCGGCAGCATTTTACCGAAAATTTGACGGCGTTTTGTGAAGTGTCTCGTCGGAAGTAGTTGGCGCATCGCCAGTAGACAAGTTAGAAAAAGAAAAAAAAGTGGGAAGCTACGCACGCGCAAATCGGAGAATGAAGATGGGGAATTTAATGTAATTGTAGGAATCAGTTGTGAAAACGTGCGAATTGAAATCTCGGCTGAAAATGGTTTACACGGTTTTGGAATAATAAATAAATACATTTTTGACGTGATTCGAGAGCAATAACTCATTTTTGCTTCCTTTTCTCGATATATATCACACATATTGGGGGGGTGATAAGCTTGCAGTTTAATGACGTGGAATGGAAAAAAACACGGAAAATAACAAGCGACGTGGCCACAAATTAAAGTGGAGATACGTACACTGTCGAGGAAATAGTTTATCTTGTAGTTTCCTGGATTGGTTTCAGTGGACTGAGATTTGAGTGGATTTTCGACTGCATGAACCATTTTTTTCGCTCTCACTTTTTGATGAGATTCGACATCGATTTTTTTATTTTTTTTTTTTTTTTATTATACACCTTATATATTTTTTTTTCTTATTTTCCAACTGGTACAAACGGTTCCCTGCTGGCTAGGGGTCACAATAATGGCTTGAAATTACATTTATTTCTTCTTTTGATAAACTTTTGCGTCGATTTCAATGCTGACTGAAGTGAATTACAAAAACTGTTGGAAGTCGCAAAAAAGAGTTTAGGGAATAAAGTTTAATTTAATCTAATTTATTCCCTATATATACGGTACAGACTATGGGGGTCGTTTAGCATAGTGAGTAATGAAATTGTTGTTGTTTATTTTTGTTTTTTTAATCAAAATACTTGAGCCGTTGTAATCCGGTTGTGAACAAACAGAATGGGAAATAATGTGAAATGGAGAGAAAGGAAAAGATTCAACACAAAGAAATAAATAGAGCTTTAATGAATTGCTCAAATTCCTCTTGTTTAACGTTACGTTATCGCGACAAGAAAAATTTTAAAAATGTCCTAAGCCTCAACATATCTTCATCATTTAGTATACGAAAAGGAGGAAATAATGAAAAAATTACAGCCTTAAAGATAATAAATTTTAATAAACTTGTGACAAAATTCTATTTTCCCTCTTATTTATAAGGTGAAAGATGATTTATTGACGACAGAATGAATACTGCGTTGCGTACCTGCTTTCGGGTGTTGGAGGGGTTTTGTTGTTCTTATCGTTTTGTCTTGCACATTGATTTTTCTTACTTTATGTTGTATACTGTACATTTCTATTTCTATTTCGAGCTCAACCTTGAAAGTGTTTTGTTGATTTAGTCAATCTAATCTAATCCCGACAATTTTCTTCTTTCCATCATCTTAATTTTAATTGATCCCCTCTTTTTTATTCCTACATCCTGTTTGCAGTTAACCAACTTCATTATCATCATTTCTTTCTCAAATTGCGTGCTTTGCCTATCGAGTGGCCTCATGCACTGTCAGATTAGCTGGCGCCATGGCAACGACAAAGAAAATCCTTAAATTTGCCATTCTTACAATCCTTCATTCGACCTTTCTTACGTTACGAATTAAATTACATATTCAAATACCCACGTTTTTCACACAAATTTATTTATTTATTCTTATTTCACATTTCATTTACATTCGATTTAACCAATAAAAGAATTTTTTAATAAAAGTTACAATATTTAACAATATAATTCATTTTCATACTGGAAAATGTAATTGATTTATTGATTATAAATTCTAAATAAATTAGTTGTGCACATTTTATTTTATTTATTAACTGATTTAGAATCAATTCATTTATAACTAATAATACATTTTTTTTCACGTAAAATTTATAGTCCCAACTCCTTTGCGCGAACAATTAAATGACCGGCAGTTAGTTCGTACTAATGGGTTTTTTGCATTATGAGTAACTCGTTAGTATGAAATTTTGTTCGTAATAACGAGTATTTAAAAAAAATAAAAAATACTTTTTGTTTTGGACCCATTTCTCCATTTTGTATATCTTTTTGATTTCTTTCATGATGTAGCTTATTTTCCAAATCTTGCAAAAGAAAAATTTCGTATTATGCGGTTTTTCGCACTTTTGAATTTCGCAATAAGCGGTTTGAAATAATATTGAGTCTATGGGGGAAATCAGGGATTTTGCTTCAGTTCGCACTAACGAGTTGGAACTGTAATAGCAAAATATGATGAAATTGATTGAACAGTACAAATTCACAACAAGAGATTTATGATAAACATACGTCAATTCATAATGTAAATGTGTCGATAACTTTCAATATTTACTTATTTGTTTGAAGTCCTAAATTGAGTTTCTAACATTTTTTAAAGTATAAATTCATATTAATTGTAAATTTATCGACAACTTTATTAAAATTAAAAATAAATCTATTTTCAATTTTTCCAGTATATCGGATTATACATTATTTCTACCCGGATGAGTAATTTTTAAAATCCAATTTAAAGGCCAATCGATGGAATTTCAGATTTAATAGCCTTTTTTTGTGTAAGAAAATTGTAAAGGTTAAAATATGGTTTAGACGGAGAAGAGATTAAATTGGGTTCTTGTTGAAGGGAAGAGAAAAGAGCTCTTCTTGATTTCGGGTCTAGGCCGGATGACCTTTTAGAAGTGGCTTCTTTGTACATTGTTATAATGCTGTCTAGAAAATTGCTCTTATATGTGTGTGTTCAGTTAATCCAAGGACCGCGTCAAGTATAAAAGGAGAAAAAAAAGTAATTTGTTACCTCTGGCTTGTGACATGTTTTCTCAGTGATTTATTTTTCAATTTGACAGATGGTTAAGTTTTTGTTTACTTAAGTTCCTCGTTTGGATTGCTAATTTTAATCAGTGAAGCGTTGATGTTTGTTATTTGTTTGTTTGTTGGGTTTGTAAGTGTGATATATGATGAATTTTTGAATCTTTTTTAAGTATAATTTTCCAACGGGGTATGGAATTTGTGTTTTGTGTAGTTTGGGTTTTAACACTTTTTTTATTACTTTTATTTTTACTGCTTTTTAACAATCGATAAAAACGAGTTTTTCTTGTTGACTTTTTTTTTTTTATTACAAAAAATATTTTTTATTGCTTTTTTAAAAATTGATTTATCTTTTTATTTTCCCTTGTTTGGGCATTGTTATCGGTTATAGAAATCAAAAATTTAATATAAAAAAAGAGGCCAGAATGCGGAAAAAGAAAAAATGTGATTCTGTGTGTGGCCTTGGATGGGAATTTTCCCACTTCTTTACTAAATCCGATCATTTTTTCACTCGTTTTATGAACTTTTTATTTCCATACCGACATTTCTTTATTTTTTTTTCTCCTTGCCTCTCACTCTTTCTTTCTCTCTCTTCATTTATAATTTTTTTTTATCTGATTCCCCACATCCCCATTTCTCGTAAGTTTTTGTTCAATCATTTCGGTGGTGAATCCGTCGACGTTGAAATTCTACTGATGACATTCATTCATTCATTTGGAAAAGTGCCAATTGTGGCTTTTTGTATTTTTTTTCAATGCTTAATTTTTCCACTCCATTGAGAAATTGATGTTAATCAATGATAAAAGTCGACACTTAATTTTTCCTAACTGCCCAAACATTTTATTTCTATTTTATTATACAAAATTACCATTATTTTCATTCCAATTACCAAACTACTAATTACTTAATTAATTCTTAAAGTCCTAAATTTTGGGGAAGGAAAAGAAATTTTTTTGTATTCAGATAAATCCCTCCAAAACAAACATTTGGCTTTTTTAAAGTGGTAAAATGAACACGAGTTCCATTTGAAAATACAAATAAAATGTAAAGTATAATGTAGAAATGCTTCTGCTTTTCCCACATTTCCATTCTCTTTCTAATCCATTGCACCAAAAACACAAGTTTCGATTTTAAAGCCGAAATTCTGCTACACAATTTCATTCCGTGTTTGCATATTTACCTTAAAATGTCACACGAGCTTAAACCTTTAACCACATAAAGCTGATCCGACCGTTGCCAAGCCAAAACTCACCATCAATTAAAACCAAAACGAATATGTTTAGTATAATTAAATTTTTATTTATAATGTCAACGTATACATCATAAAGTGATTTCTTTTTAATCAAACAGTAATGCGATGCTAGGGAGAGGATAGTTATTTAAATAAATATTTTTTTCTTGCCATAAAACACTGAAATAAGTACAGAAATAGTCAAATCTCCTACTGTAGACTATTTTAGATGGTTTTTGCTAAATATAATACATTTTTTCTTAAATATGTATTTAAATATTTGGATTGTTTTTAGTAAATAACTATCCACTCCCTAGTAACTTAATAATTTATTGGCATTCTTAGAATTTTAATTAATATTTCAATTTTCAGCATTTATTTTATATATAACAACTTCGCGTTAACAAGCCACAGGCCTTTGGATGGCCTTGTACCTCATCCGTTAACAGCTTTGGCTATTGTTGTATCATCATTCATTACAAGTAGATCAGAGGTATGAAATATATTTGATGAACTATAAGTTTTGTTGAATTATAAAAATTATGTGACATTTTATTTCAGGTATTTTTCTGCTGTGATTATGGTTTCAAGTTCATCGCGCTACATATTGCAATTGGTGTTTTTTGTTTGTTTTGTGTACTTGTGACTATTTATTTTTTTGAAAAAAGTGTCATTCAGTTTTTACTAAGCGTATGGAGAAGGGAATTGAAGGAAAATGAAGATGAAGATATTTTGAATAAATTGGATTAAAATGATGTTATATATTTCTCTATTTTGGCATTTTTATTTAATGTTGAATACAAGTTCCCCTTCTGCGCATAGGCTTACTAACTGCAAACCCCTCGCCACGGACGTTGGTACAGTGTTACTACGGTCACAACTTTCTTCAAGGTCTACAATACTAGTACACAACGCAACTCTACACAAGTACCATATCTACATCTTTTGTACATGCTATGCTTGATATCCTGTTCATGTAAGTAGGGCTGGGCAAAATCGATTGATAAAAGGCGAAAAATCGGTCGGCGATCGGTCGATAAAAATCCCATTTTTTAGCTGATAAATCGGCTGATAGAAATTCTTTTTTTGGTTAGAAAGTGAAAAAAATTCATGTTTTTGACTCTTTATTAAA
>JAQFZO010000687.1:0-21604 GCA_034695885.1 Geophilus flavus | reverse complement strand
GACTATAGATTGGGTTAAAAAGTTTGAGTTCCATCCGCTATGACAGTAATTCAGTTGTTGTAGGTAAATCAGTAAAATTTTTGTCTTCTAAAACAGTCGTTCAAATTTTTATTTATTTTTGTTGCTCGAAACATTCAAGGTCGTCCAACGAGTGATTTAAGTTCCGCAATAGTTTTGAAGGTCACTATATACAAAATGAAGTAAAAAAATTGTTTTAATTGGTGAAAATGATTTTTGTTTGATACAAACTCACACAAAATGCTCAATCTTTTGAAGAATTCCAGAGAGTTAAAAAGTTTTCAGCCGTCCTTCCATTTGCAATTTGGATTTTTCCATTCTTTACTACAGTATAGAGAAAGGGGATAGTTTACATGCGTCATCCGATTACAAGAAAATTAATCACAGATATGGAATGTTTCCTGTGATGTCATTATTCATAAACACACATTTTATCTTGATATGACTGTGATGATCATAAAATAAAAATAAAAATAAAAGAATTTCTAACACTTCCAGCAAAAGTCCGAAGAACTATTTATTAAATATTTTTAATTAAAAAATCCTAAAATTATAAAAAAACAAGATTATTAACAATAATATTTTAAATATTATTGATTATTGAGAACTGTCATATTTTTTTTATATTCAACTGTAAATGTGAAAAACAAAATATGACATTTTGGCATTAATTAATCTTACTGTCAGCAAAATAATAAAAAAAAAATCACATCAGATTTCACTGTTTTAACACCGCATTGCCTGCAGGAGCAAGTGTTTCAATATTTTTAAAAAAATCATTCAAAGTATGTCGTCGCATGAAGAATTTTCCATAGATTTGAACCGCACAATTTCTTCATTTTTCTCCAATTTTAAACAACAATCTTTCGACATTATATTTCACATCGTCTAGATGAGTCTGATATGTCCAAGAGCAAAATAAAACAGTCGAGTCGTTTCTGTCTCTACACTGAACGAGTTTCTTCGTCACAACTCTGCTCACATTCGACTGGGCCATGAACATACACTGAACGAGTTTCTTCGTCACAACTCTGCTCACATTCGACTGGGCCATGAACGCCGAAATCAGCGAGTTGTCAATTTCATCTAGAAATTTAAAAGATAAAATAAAATTAATTTTCACATCATAATAATCCATAAAACATTAAATTTTACATAAATTCCGCAACTGTTTTGAGAAAAAGTCACGCCAGTTTGATCGGAAGGCGAGAATCTTCCTTTTCGGACAAATATTTCATTTGGCGGTCAATCTGGTCATTTTGGTCACAAATTCCTCCATCCGTGAACAAGTTTCGTGCAAAGGTTCGAACATTACAGTCAGTTTATCGTTTGATTGGGTCGTTTCTTCTTCGGTCAAATTTTCTCTGTCGTGAAATATAAAAACAGTGATGAAATATGTTTATACGCTAGTGTTTGTTTACTTACACAATGTGATCATGAATTTGTTTTACTATCTCTAAACCTGTTAGATGTAAGTCGTTCCATTGAGGCGTATATTTATGCCAATTTAGGACGTTATTCTGCACTTTTCGAGACGTGCCACTCAGATTTCTTGAAGTATTCATTTCCTAACACGTTGTTCTTTTGCCAAATGCCAACCATAGCATGTGCTCTGGCGGTCTAGCGCGCATGCGCACAGCGCGACATCTGGCGACTGGCAATTGCAATTTCAGAATATTTGGAATTGAAATTTCACATTTCGTCACAATCACAAAATACGTCAATCAGAATTCCATAATCCCAACCCAATACTTAATTTTGACAGGAACGATCTCCTATAGGTTTACATGTGGAACTCTCTAGGTTAGTGTTTTTCTTTTCAGTTACGTTTTATAAATCCTATAATAAATTACTTGCAATCATTTCTCTATCGGTCAATAATTTTATTTTCATGATTCGTATACAAATGTCTGACAAATATTCTATTACAAACCACATTTTTTAGAATTAGTTTTAGTTAACGTCATGCTTTGTACATTTCGCTAGCAATTACTCTAAGATGATTAGCATTACTTTTACCAGTTGCATTAACCAGTTCACTGAAATAGGAATCCTTCTTTTGAAGTAACAGATGAGGTGCATCAAACTCCACCAATCTACCTTCCGACAAAACCTAAAAATAAAAATAAATTTGATAAATCATATTAAAAGCAACAGGAAAACTTTTACCATCACTCTGTCTGAATCTATAATCGTATTCAATCGATGCGCTATGGTGATAACAGTGCACGCCTTAAATTTAGTTCTAATAGTTTCTTGAATTAGTACATCAGTCCTAAAAAAGAATCAATAAAAAAATCAATATATAAAAAAATATATTAATTAGTAATACTTACTCATGATCAATATTAGCAGTAGCTTCATCCATGACTAAAATTTTATTTTTTCTTAATATCGCTCTAGCTAGACATAAAAGTTGTCTTTGCCCAACACTCAAATTAGTTCCTCCTCCGTGAATTTCAGTGTCCAATCCATGAGGTAAATCTTTCAAAAATCCTTTCATCTTCACATCTTCCAACGCACTCCACAGCTGCTCGTCGGTATGAGTATAAAAACAGTCGAGATTAAGGCGCAATGTACCTTGAAACAAAACTGGATCCTGAAATAATTAAGAAATAAATAAATAAGCTGAGTTTATGAATTTTTTCATTCGATTTCAATAACTCACTTGCGGAATTATTGAAATTTTCTGCCTAAGTTCACGAAGTCCTATTTCCTTGATGTTTATCCCATCAATTTTGATAGTGCCCGTTGGTTCGGTCAACCGGAAAAGCGTCGAAATCAATGTGCTTTTTCCAGCACCCGTCCGTCCTACGATTCCAATTTTCTCTCCCGACTTGATTAGGAATGTTAAATCCTTTAGAACGGGATTATCAACGCCGTCGTACTGGACATTAACATTTCTGAATGAAACTTCACCACTATCGGGCCAATCTGGTGGCGGTTTCTTATCATAGCGACTCTCTAGAGGAGCTTCGGATTCTAATTTCGTATACTCGAATAATCTCTCGACTGAAACCATCTAAAAAAAAAATTTATGTATTAAAACATATGTAAATATTCAAAATATATATTTACTTGACTTTCGACTTCCGCCGATTGACGCACACCCCATTGGAACATGCCACAAACACCCAATGATGATGTAATTGCTAAACCGACGTCACCTCCCATAGGACCTTGAAGAAAAAAAATTGTTTTAGTTAATGAATAGATTTCAAATCGGCGACTTTCTTACTTAAAAATAGAAACGAGTATGTTGTTGCAACTATAAAAACAGTGCACATACAATCCAAGTAAATTGCAAGCCAGCGACCAGCTGCAAGAAAGAGGAACCATGCAGATGAATTTAAATCTTGATGAGCATCGAATTCTTCCTGAAATTTTTCCTCAATGTGAAAAGCTCGAACACTTGCTAGGCCATCCAGAGTTGAACTTAGGTGGTTTAGAACGGGACTCCTAGCTGTAATAAATACAAATATTTTTTAAAAGTAGGATAAAAATATAAAGTTTAAAATGAATTTATTTACTTATACTGTCCAATCGTTTAAATGCTCTTGAACTTCTCAAATAAAATCCACGTAGAAAATAGAAAAGGATCGAAAGGGCAATGGTCGGAAATATTAACCACGGGTTTGTAATGCAAACTAATACTAGTATTCCAATTACTTTAAGTGCAATCTGCAAAATAAACATAAAAAATAAAGTGACACACACACAATTATTTCCAGCTGCAGTCATTACATCAATGCAATCATCTAAACAGATGGGCAATAATTCATCCAAAACACCAATATCTTTGGAAAATCGATTCAAAATACGTCCTAAAATGAAAAAAATTAAACTTTTAAGTCACAATTAATAAAATAAAATAAAAAAAACATTTACATACCAACTGGATTTCTATCAAAAAATGAAATCGGAGACCGCAGAACGGTATTAAACACACTTTTATGTAAACTTATCGATGCAGCAACGCATAAATAATAAAACAATATACAACGAACAAAACTAAACACAAACAGCGACACCAGAAGTGTGGTATAGATAGTCAAATTCCTATCTTGATTTTCGTCGACAAATGCAATGTCTGATGAATTTCTTTCAGCAGCCTGCTGCTGAACTGAATTAGTCCAATACGCCAGCCAATATTCAATCCCGCTGAACAGTACTTGCGCCGTGAGTGTGAGCAGAATCAAAAGTAACGTCAAACACGTATTTCCACCGGACTGGAAATACTGCCAATACAACTTGGCCCTTATCGCTCCTTTGCCCCGCATTTCCTCCGGTATTTGTTGGACGGCAGGTTGTTCTGAAATCTAATCACAATTATAGAACAATTACTACTTTTTAGAATTTTTTTTTATTATTATAGTCACCTCTTCTTCTTCTACCCATCGTTTGGATCTGGAACGTGCTTTTGTCAAAGAAACGTCAAGTTCACTGAGAGATGAAGAGCGCCTTTCGTCCCCGCTATCAGACGCCTCTCCAGTCATTCGTTCCAGATCGATACCTTCAGCTACGAGTTCATCATACGATCCCAAAGCAACGCGTTCTCCCTATTAAAAAAACTTTTAATAAAAAGTTGAAAGTTTATTTTATTTTTCGACAACTTACATCCCGCAATACCAAAATTTGATCCGCATTTCTTAGAAATTGCAATTGATGAGTGATCAAAATTCTCGTCTTGTCTTCTAAGTATTCGCAGATGCATTTTTGGTATATGTGTCTGCCAACCTCTGCGTCGACAGCACTTAAAGGATCATCCAATAGATATATGTCAGCGTTGACATACAAAGCTCTCGCTAAGTTAACTCGGGCTTTTTGACCACCGCTCAGTACAGCGCCTTTTTCACCAACTAATGTTTGATCTCCGTATGGCAGTGCAGCAATATCCTACAACATAAAAACATTTATAAATCCCATACATCAAAAAATAAAATAAATTAAATTATACCTTTTCTAAAGAACAGGCTTTAATAACTTTTGCATATCTATAGTTGATAAAACTCTTTCCCATGATTATATTATTCCTAAGTGTTGCATTGAAGATCCAAGGTTGTTGTGAGGTATACGCAAGAGTTCCGGATACTGCCAACACACCTTTGGAAATGGGTAATTCTTGTAAAATCGCCATCAAAAGCGATGTCTGGAGAATTAAATAGAATTTTTAAAATTTTAGGAACGATGGACGACACGATAAACCTTACTTTTCCTGCTCCCACAGGCCCAATAATCGCAAATAACTGATTGGACTTAATACTTGCAGTTATTTGCTTAAGTGTTGGTGATTCGGCATTCTAACAACAAAATCAAAATTGTTGTCACATGCAATAATTGCAATTTCCTTGAAGTAATTTATTAAATACTTTTTCCCATGACGCCGTAATCGAATCCATTCTGACTGCAATGTTTCTCGGTACGGTAATTTTATCATCATCTTTCTTTGATATTTCTTCCAGTAATAGAAATTTCTGCAAGTCATTAAAAGAATTGTTAATAAATTTTATTTTGTTATACCTCTAGTTTATACCTCTAGTCTCCGTATGGAAACCATCAATTCGGCTCCCTGAGATATAGCAAAGGGAAAGAATAAGGCCATCATGACACGCACGTTGTTACATAAGGCAACGGTGAGAAAGACTTTTCGAGCTGTCAGTGTGTGTCCATTCAAAATGTACATCGAAAACATCAAAAAAAGAACCAATTTAATGGAAACAGCAAAAATTGCCATGTTGATGGCACGAAACATCGCCGTCCTAATAAGCACTTTGCATTCTTTTCTATTAAAAATATCAATTTAGTAATTATGTAACATGTGATAAATAGATGTATTTTTTTTTTTACTTTCTGGCGGTTTCAACAAATTTGGTGAATGGTTCTTCCCAGCTATAAAATTTAATAATTCGCATTCCTGATATGACCTCATTTGTTAACCTCAGACGTTCGTCGGTCAATACAGCAGTTTTTAATCTGTTAACACAAAAAGTATTAATTATTTTTTTTATCACTTACAAAATTAAACTAAGATACCGGTATTTTCCGAATAAACGTCCCATATAAATTTGTATCGGAATTAAAAGTAAAATCACAACCATTCCAGTTATGCACACCCAATCTAACTCCTTCCACAGAATATAAGTGGCAATTGCTGTTCCCAATGGGCCAACCCATAGGTAATGCAGCAAAACTACGCCCTGCAAGTAAAAATCAAGTTCGTTAACTATTCATTTTTACACGATTGACTAGTAATTACACTAAAAACTAAAACAAACACAAAAATTCTAATATTAACAAACCTTCCTGCCGATCCACCTGTGTGGTTATGAGTAAATAATCAAATCAAACACTATGAAATAATAAAAACTACAAAAAAAGAAAAAAAAACCCAAATAGAATTGTTAGTAGTTAAAACAAAAAATAAACCATTAATCAGTAAAAATTATAAAATATAACAAAATAAAATATTTAGTAGAAGTTCCTTCATTTAACCACATACCTGGTCAAATCGACCAACATCATTTGATAATAAATTAACCATGTGTCCAGGCGTCGTATCAATCAAAGCAGCATTGCTCAATCTTAATATCTAAGCATAAACACACAAATAATTAATAAGAGCTGTAGTTCAGCCACTACAGAGTATTGATTGCACAACCTTTCTATAGACTAAATTGCAACATGCAATTCGAATTTTCATTCCTACATGACAAACTCCAAAGAAGTAAGGATGATGAGTAACGGGGAACATTAGAGAGCAAAATACGATTCCTGATGCATAGAGAAGCGCACTATTAAAACTAATATCAGATCCAGGAGTGAAGTAATCAATCAGACGAGCTAAAAGTAGAGGTTGAACTATGTGAAGGCCGCACTCCTGGAAATATGTAAAAAAAAAATATAATTAAGCAGGAAATATCTACTCTATACTTTGAAGATGCAAAAAATTGCGTCGTTCCAGATTATGCATCGATTCACATTCCTACCTCAATTACAATATAAATTCCCATCAAGGCAAATTGAAAACCAAACGCATGTAGAATAGCTTTTGTTAAACTCGGTCTTTTCTTTCCAGTTTGTTTCTTCCAACAACTGTCAACACAAAAGGCATTTAATCAATGAATTTTAAATCTGAAATTTTTTTTTTTACTTTTCTGCGATATTTCCTAATCTATCCGCCTTGTCGACGCTTGGCACGGCATATAAATCATCGATATCGAGTTCTTTTTTATTTCCAAGCCATAATAATCGATTTAACCAGCTGTAAAAAAAAAGTAAACAAATGCCGGTAAATGAATAAATTTACATAAAATATAATAATGTCTTACCAAAACATAAACCTCGAAAAACGAGCTCTATCATACTTGGTTTTATCAAAACTAACATCCATTTTAGTCAAATAGATAAAATATCATTGCAAATTAAGCGTGTACTGCCAAAATAACATGCATGCATGCCTTTTGAGCCGGTGTGCGGTCTGAACAGACGCACGGTCTGAAGGAGTCGCTAGTGGCACATGATAACCGGAAGTACTGATATTGAAGCTGATTGGTCGTTGCATGTTTGTGTTCATTTTCAGTGGCAGATTTTGGTGTGCAGGTGAGATACGAATTAGCGTTGTGCACCTCTCGTATTTCTTTTCCTAGTTATTGAATACTTAATCATTTTTATCATTTTCACGGGTCTGAATTAAGACATAAAAATTAATTTTTACAAACAATTGACAATTTGAAATTAGGCATTAGGCGTATTATCTGTTTCAAAAAATGAGTTATCAAGTTGCGGTGTTGGAAGAAGGATATTCGCGGCTTGTAGACGGAACTGTAATAGCCAGAGGAACTAGTACGTTGATTAAAGGTCCGAAAAATATTCTAGTCGACACCTTGTCGCCGTGGGATAAGGAAGTTCTTATTAAAGGTGTAGTGAGGTAACGATACGAGTCGAAGGTTTACTAATGTTATATTTTTTTATTTTTAGCGTTAGGGAAGCATGGATTAAAGTGTGAAGACATTACGTACGTCGTTTGTACTCATGGTCACACCGACCACATCGGAAATTTGAATTTATTTACGAAAGCAACGCAGATAATAGGTTACAGCGTCTGTCACGGAGACCAGTATTACATACATCCGTTTGAAATGGTTAAAACTTTACATTATGATAAGATAAAATTATTAATTTTTGTTTGTTATGATTTTTCAGAACATGCCCTACGTCATAGACGATCAAGTCGAAGTCATTCCAACACCAGGCCACACCGGTACTGATGTCAGTGTCATCGTTCAGGTGGAACAGATGGGAGTGATTGCGATCGTTGGTGAGGGATTAAAAAGAGTCAAAATCACCAAAATCAAAATATAGCGGGCATTTATATGAAATATTTTTTAAAACAGGTGATTTATTTGAACGGGAAGAAGATTTAGCCAACCCATCACTATGGCAGGAACTAGCAGGAAGTGAAAATCCGAAACTACAAGAAAAAAATCGGAATAGAATCCTTCGGAAAGCGCAGTACATAATTCCAGGTCATGGACCAATGTTCAAAGTGACTGAGGAAATGAAAACACAATATCCAACCGAAATCGACGAAAGCGGCCCTACTGAGGGTTGTACGCAAAGCACGTAAAATGCAATGACTATAAATGATATGTTAAATGAATGTTGGTATAACCAGCTTTGAATTGTAAGTTAAATTTAATTTAATTGTAATTTCTTTCTTTAAAACATTCCATTGTCCCTTAAGATACATTTTATATGTACATTTTGCACGGCAAAACAAAAGTTTGTGTTCGTTTACAACACGATTAGCTAGAAAACTAACTATAGTCAAATTCATTTGTTTGTTGGCAAGAAAACTTACAGCAAATGTTTGTCTTATATATAACATTAACATAAAATATCAAATCGAAATTAATATACTATGTCCAAGAGTAAATCACAGCATGAAAAATAATAACAAATAGTACAATATACAGTGAATTATCAATTGAAATATGACTTTTACACGATACGCATAGAATTTCCTATTGTGAAAAATATTAAAATAATAAAATAATGAGATTATTAAGCTTTAATCTGTTATTGCCAAAATAACAACAAGACCACAAACTGGGTTGGAAAAAACTCTTTTTCAGTAATAAATAGTGAAATTTAGATTTTTTTTTTTTTTTTTGATTTAAAAAATAGAAATGAGAAAAAAAAAATTAAAAACCACTGGAATGTCCAAATACAACTCCATACAAATAAATATTAACATCTAAGTTCATTTGTAACCTTTAAAGACAATTTTTCAATATTTTTATACATTGCTTATTTTGCAATAGAATTTAAAAAACTTTTAAAAAAAATCTTATACATTGTAACCAGATGGGCCAGGAATCCGAACTCTAGTTGTAATAGAACCTATGTCTTCACCCAATCCGAGGTCTCCTTGTTCTAGTGTAATGCTCTGAAAATAAGGAAAATTTCCCGATCTAATAATTAAATTTTTAAATTTTGTTATTTATTTCTCCTGTATGTATAAATAAAATCAAATTTATTGCTTGTATTCTTTGTTAATATTTCTGAATTAGAAAACCTTCAGCAGATCGATTGGCACCTTGGCCTACATCAGTTTCACTAGTCAAGATTCTTTCATGCTTGGATAGAACCAAAAACGTTGCAAATATTAAGCAATCACAAATTTTAAAAAAATAATAAAAAAAGCAAAAAAAAAACAACAAATAATTAAAAAAACATGCAGCTTTCACATAATTCCCATTGCCTAACCATTATGTGCAGTTAGTATGGTGAACTCGAATCGAAAAAATAAAAAAATGCATTAATTTCCTTTTTTTATTTTTTTAAATAAAATAAAAGCCTTAAACCTAATTTACAGTTTGGTATTCAATATAAATCTTAATCGTACAATTAGTAAATGTGCAAAAAAATAAAGTTATCGTAAACAAAAATTCATACAAATATATTAGCGTATAAAATCGAACTTGTGTGTTAAAGCATGTTAGAAAAGGAAATTGCAAGATGTGTATTTAACATACCAGTCGTTTGATCGAAAGATCTATGTCTACATGAAATTAACAGCCTCCACTCTGAGGATCGGATCGTCCTCCTGTGTAGATTGAGGCATGCAAAAGGAAATATTGCTCTTGTCAGATCTTACTCCTCTGCACTTTTAGCAGCTGCTGTTGCGCCGTACCAAGAGTTGACCGTCCCCTATGACAAATTACATCCCTAACACAACAGCCTCTACTACTTATAGTCATAAAAAGCCTTAAACCTAAGGTCATTTACCCCTTATGAAACAAAAAATTAAATTAAAATTAAAAATAAAATTTAAAAATTTAATGCTGTAATGGATAAAAAATAATAAAAAAGTAAAACAAGCCAAAGCACAAGCGGAGATACTAGCCAGGGGTTAATGAATTTGATTTCTTTCTTACCAGTTTGGGTTGTGATGTGGAATTGCCATAAGAAAGTTCAGTTTCGTCTATACATAAGTCTGTATCCGAATCGTCATCGCCTCGATTCGTTTCGGGCTAAAAATCGGAGTAAATGCGACTGTTAGCGATGATTGTAATGTAGTGAATTCTAATGTACCGTACTTGAGAAAGTTGTTGGGTGCTTGTGAGCAAACGCGCGAGTGGGGAACAGCAGAGAGGTAAAGTTTCGAGCAAAGTTGGGCGACTGTGAGTAAGAAATGGTTTCATGTATCTTGGAAGTAATTAAGGAAAGCTTTCGTTTTTTTTTCTCATTAAATAAATATCGAACGTTGTGAAGTTGTGTAAAGGATACTTGACATCGAAATTGTACCATATCCTTATCAACCAAGCTTTCTCATAAACTTTATTCTCTGGTGGGCGAATGACTTCGGATGCAGAACTCTGAAAATATAAAACATTCAAAATACAAAACACTGAAGTGAAATATGATTCTTACAGTTCGTACGATCGAAAACTGCTGCAATTCGTGTTGGTCATCTTCAACTCCAACCCTGGGATTTAAAAATAAACGTTCATATTATTCAGGTGTTAAAACTCACACACATTCATCACTTACGGGACTTTCAACCACGTGAGCAACTGCGTAGACAGCCCGCCGCAAACGATCACAGTTACTATTACAATGACTGACGTCGCCGTTAAAAATGTTTGCCTCGCATTTGATTCGGTATTTCGGATGGCGAGAGCGAAAGCCATTGCTCCTCTCAAACCTAAAAAAATTGAATTTTATTGCATTTTATAATGACCTTGTTTTCAAAATTTTACCAGAGAAGAATAGAACGTGTTGAAAACTGTAAGGGATCTTTGGGTTTCGACCAATATTTAGTAAAAATGAAAGCGGGTAAACATTGACTGCACGGCCTATGGCAATTGCAAGCTGATGTTCGGTTAAGTCGAAATACAGGTGAGTTTATATCGAGAAAATGTAAATAAATTGATTTTAAAGGATACAAATGACGCTAAAATAAACCCAACGTTCCAGTTGTGTTTCTGAAAGGTGAACATAGAAACACCGATGTAACAAAAAATGAAATTTTCGGCCAGAAAATTAAGTAGTTCAAAAATTTGTTTCGTTCTTGAACGGGACTCGGTTGATAAATTATTGTACGTGTAATGAGCTTGACATATCCCACAAAACAACACAGCTACAATACCTGTGTAAATAAATAAGTATTTCAAAAAATATAGTCAACATTTCTTCTTAATTTTAAAAGTATACCAGTTAAATCTGCAGCTTCAGCGATTAAAAATGTGCTGTAAGACATTAGAAAAAATAATGCTGACTCCAGCAGAGGAAAATCTTGAAGCTTAGTAAATTTGGTCAACTGTAAACAAAGTCAAGGAAATCAATCGATGAAGAATTAAACAACTTTGATCATTTAAAAATGAATATAAAAGGATACAAGAGCAGTAAAACATCCCATCGATGATCCAATGAGCAACGACCCAAAAAATATACCCAGGAAACTGCCCAAAGCTTTAAAGAATGCAGTGGTTTCGACTGAACCAGCCTCTGATGTATGGTACAAAGTTTCATAGTTTTGAATAGCACTATAAAATACAGAAAATCATAATTAAATTCGATTTATTGAATCACAAAATTTGAAAATTTTAACTTACCTCACTAAAGCTATGGCAACAGCATCGTTGAGAACGCTTTCACCAAATACAAGTGCGTACACATTCACGTCAACGTGTAAATCATTAAATATTGCCAATATCGTAACTGAATTTCAAATAAATCAAATAAACTATACCTAGTTAATTACAAGAAATGTCTTTCGCACGCACCTGGATCTGTGGCAGACACTAATGCTCCAAAAAACAAACAGTTGTTAAATGAAAAACTATGATCTAGTACCATAAGTTGGACGAAACCATATATTATAATTCTGAAACGAAAAATTAAATTATAGAAAAATAAAAAATTTCATCTATTTCAATGCATTGCTCACCCTACAACAAAACTCGAGATTGTGGTTCCAATCACAGCATAAGTCAGGATAGCACCAAGATTTCTAAAGAAATACCTCTATAACGTACAAAAATATTCATTTATAAAAGTAAATTTCACACAAAAGGGTTGTTTACCCTTTTCAAACTATAGCCAGCTGCAAAAATAATCGGCGGGAGAAGAATGTTGAAAAAAATTTCAGGGTCAAACGTCGCCTTTAAAACAAAAAACAATAAAAATAATTACAATTACCTGTTGAATGGACATCTTAATGAAAGGTGTCAATAAAATTCGAAAGGCAAAAAGCGACCTACCTTTTGATCCAATTCCTTTTAGCATGCAAAGCAAGAAGAAAAAAAATAAATAGCAAAATCATCATTCGTTAATAGCAACCGAAAAGTGTTATATTATAGTATAGCTTGTGATGAAAAAAGCGAGTTAAAAGTGAGAGTTAATATAATATGTCATTACATTTCACTTAAAATTTAAAATAATTTTATAAACTTCCTGCAAAACACTTGTTGAAAAATTACTCATACTTCCCCTCCCACTTTCGATTTTTTCGTGACATTATTAAACTTGATTTATGTGAAAGTGAAAGTAATTCGTCATTCTACCTTCTGATCAATATCATTGCCTCCCAAATCGACAATTTCACTACGATATATGTAAACGTAAGTTTTATTTGCTTGCGACGACGGCACTTGAAGCCAGAGTGAATCCGGTAAAACATTAGCATTCACATGAACTAAAGGCGATTGTGGCTTCACATCCACATGATAAATTTCGGAT
Organism: Geophilus flavus; assembly: GCA_034695885.1. NCBI lineage: Eukaryota > Metazoa > Arthropoda > Chilopoda > Geophilomorpha > Geophilidae > Geophilus > Geophilus flavus. The sequence goes on along the minus strand of JAQFZO010000687.1, from coordinate 8,341 downwards.
GATTCACTTGCATATCTAATTATAGCGCCGACGATAAGGCCTGAAATTTATAATAAAAAAAAATTGAAAAAATAAAAATAAAATGGATAAAATTTTAATGCTAATTACCGTAAATAACCGCCAAGCCGGTTTCGTGCAAATACCTCGCCCGCCGATGTTTGAACATCCATATCGTCAAAACAGTTAACACCAATAATATGACATAGACTAGAATATTCAAACTATCTAACCGGTGACTCGTTCGTGCTTTTTCGTCTAATCTTATATCCGCAGGTGCACTAGAAGCATTCGTCGTAATAGATATCGCAATAAAAATGGTGACATGGAGGATGATTCTCATCAAAAAACCCATGATCGCACTTCAATGAAGATAACATGCATACATCTGAAAATAGAGAGCAATGGGAATGTTGGTTTTCTTCATTACTTAATCGATAATGCACCTTGAAAAACGATCGAGGAACGGAATTATACACAACTCATGAAAACGAAAACAAACCGAAGCCTTATTTCCAAGGCAATTCCTGTCTACTGGGAGGAAAAATTTTCCAGATGACTGTGAGAACAAATCCTAGGGATTATATGAGTGGCGCCATATTTAAATAGCTGACTGCCGCGTAACCTGTTTTTATTGGGCAATGCAGATCACGTGCCAAAATATCGTAGATAAAATTAGATAAATTAATTATAACATTTTTTAAACAGGATATTGCAGCGTTATCATCTTCATCACCAAAATAAAATGATTGTCTCTATCTGTCTAAGTGCCCTTTGAATGAATTGTAAAAAATGACACAGTTATTAATTTTATGGAAAATTTCCATGCAACACAAACGCCACCTGTACTATTATGTTCACTATTTTTCTTGTCTGATTTGGGTACCTATATAATTATATTTTGAAGCTCTTGCAAAATATCTGATGAAATGTTATTTACAACTTGCTTATCATTGGCTAATTTTAGGGTTTCCACTTGATTATCAATACGCAAATTTTAAAACCCCAAAAATTTGTTTTTATTTATTTAATTATGCATGTAAATTTTTTTAAACCTTTTATCTAAAAATCAAAATTAAACAAATTTCGTAAACACCAGCTACTGCCGAGTGACGGTGATGGCGACGACTTCCGGATTTGTTGTTGAAGTCCATTTACGGTCAAATGAGGTTAATCATAATTGAAACGCCTTTTCCATTGCCTTAGTTGCAATTGCAATCTCCATCACTCCTTAGCAAACTAAATTTCAAGCAAACTAATCGCTAAACATCCAATTTCAAGTGGTAATTTTCCATTTCAATAATCATCAATCAACATCATTCACATCCTTGTTTATGCAAACCTTTTCAGGTGAAATCCCCAGTTATTGCTAGAATCGTGCCAACGCCCAAATCAGGAACTTTTCCCAATTTAAGTGCAACTCGAAGAATATCTTAATGCCTGGGTATGTATGTAGAAACAGCCGTAATATACACGTGCAATAATACTCTTACCATTACTCATCTTCGCGTAACCACGAAATGACGAGTAAGTTGATACGAATTAAAAAACAAATATAAAAAAACCATTGGACTTTGAATTTTATTGATAAGAATGGGATTACTCAGATTTTTACCTCATTTCTTATCAACGTACTTACGATTAACTGTTAAAGAATTTGTCTATCTAAAGAAAAAAATGAATTTAATGTTAAAATCTGATACTAATTTGAGTTTGGGTTCGAGCGCCTTATATGTAAGGCGACGAAATCAACAACATATTACTCTAAACGAATTAAAACATACGATGCGCAGGTATTTTGTAATTAAATGATTATTTACTAATTTGTGTACTTAATTTCAGTATAAATATGTCCATTGGCAGTATGCTTTGCTCCCGTTGCGGGGAGGGCTTTGATCCGCATGAGAAAATCGTAAATTCTGCCGGCGAGGTGTGGCATCAGCAGTGTTTTGTGTAAGTTGTTGTAAAAGTCAAAAAAAAAATACAATTTTTTTGGTAATTTTTTTTACCTTTAGTTGCGTGCAATGTTTCCGTCCGTTCCCTGAAGGTATTTTTTACGAGGTAATAATTTTTTTTGTGGAATTTTGAAATTTCTTAATAAAAATTATTGTAAATTCCACAGTTTGAAGGCCGCAAATATTGCGAGCATGATTTTCACGTCTTGTTTGCACCTTGCTGTGGAAGTTGTGGTGAGTATTCGGCAATTTTTACTAGAATTTTCCTGTTAATTTAATTATTTCCCTTCATTTTTAGGCGAATTTATCATCGGACGTGTTATTAAAGCCATGAACAATAATTGGCATCCACAATGTTTTTGCTGCGAGTTGTGCCATATTACGTTGGCTGATCAAGGATTTATTAAAAATGCGGGCAGGTAATGACTTTTTTAATCATTTTAATGAAATTTAGTCGTAATAAATTGTCTTTTCTCATTTCAGAGCGCTGTGTCACGAGTGCAATGCAAAGGTTAAAGCCGAAGCGAGTGGGAAATACGTTTGCCATAAGTGCCAGTAAGATGTTACGCAATTACGTAAAAAGATAATTTTATTTCATTTCTTATTCATTTTTTTAGTGCCATTATCGAAGACGGCCATATTAAATTTCGGAGCGAGGCGTACCATCCTTACCATTTTAATTGCACTGGCTGTGGCGTCGAATTGAACGTGGATGCGCGTGAAGTTAAAGGCGATCTGTATTGTCTTCGATGCCACGATAAAATGGGAATACCGATTTGCGGCGCTTGTCGTCGTCCGATCGAAGAACGCGTAGTCACTGCTCTTGGCAAGCACTGGCACGTCGAGGTATACATACAAATGATTCAGCAAGAAATAATAATATAACTCTTATTCTTTTTCCTTGTCATAAAACGATAAAATTAGCATTTTGTTTGCGCTAAATGCGAAAAACCATTTTTGGGTCATCGTCACTACGAGAAGAAAGGCTTGGCGTACTGTGAGACCCATTACCACCAGTTGTTTGGCAACCTTTGCTTTGTTTGTAACAGCGTCATATCCGGAGACGGTACATAAAATAAAATTTGGACGACAAGATTATATTTACAATATTTTATTTTTTAAAAAGGCCGCCGAGTTCTGTTGGAAGTTTGTTGGAAATGGAGAGAGATGTTGCCGAAATTCAATTCACCGAACTCGAATTGGTAGCTACTTTAGGCGTCGGTGGATTCGGACGAGTCGAATTGGTACGATACGATCATCAAATTAAATTTTATGAAATACCTATTTTAATCTATTTGATTTATTTATTTATTGTTTTCAGGTGCAGTATGTTGTCGATCGAAACCGAACTTTTGCTCTCAAGTGCCTGACGAAGCAGCACATACTCGAAACTAGACAACAGGAACATTTGTATAGTGAAAAGAACATCATGATGGCATGTAGGTCGCCTTTCATTGCCAGGTATAAATTTACAAAGGAAAATAAACCGTTAATTGTGGGTTATAATGAGTTATTGTGTGAAAATAGGTTGTATAAAACATTTAAAGACCGTAAATTCGTTTATATGTTGATGGAAGCGTGTCTAGGAGGTGAAGTGTGGACTATTTTAAGAGACAGGTAGGTATTTTTATTTTGGATTTTTTTATATTTTATTTTATGAATATTTTGAATTTGGTAATTTCTAGGGGACATTTTGACGATTACACCACTAGGTTTTACACCGCTTGTGTCGTCGAAGCGTTGGAATATCTACATGCCAGAGGAATTATATATAGAGATTTAAAACCGGAGAATTTATTATTGAATAGTTCCGGATATGCAAAACTAGTAACAAAATTTTCATTTTAAAATTAAAAATATTTGTTAAAAACTCGAAAAAAAATTTTCTTTGACTTTTAAAATTAAGAAAATGTTTTTTGTATGTTTAAAATTTAAAAAAAAAATTTTTTAGGTTGATTTTGGCTTCTCGAAACGTCTTCGCAGTGGACAGAAAACGTGGACATTTTGTGGCACACCTGAATACGTCGCTCCCGAAATAATTTTGAATAAAGGCCACGATCGTGCCGTCGATTACTGGTCCCTCGGAGTCCTCATGTTTGAACTTTTTGTCGGAGTGTAAATATAATTTTAAAAAATCAATTTAATTTAATTTATTAAATGAAATTTTCTCATTTTCAGCCCTCCATTCACAGCAGCTGACCCGATGAAAACATACAACGTTATTCTCAAAGGAATCGATATGATCGACTTTCCACGGCACGTTAGCCGTCATGCACAATCTCTCATCAAAAGGTTATGTCGAGACAGTCCTTCCGAGCGGCTTGGATACCAAAAAAATGGAATCAGCGACATTAAGAAACACAAATGGTTTCAAGGATTCGATTGGGATGGACTCAAAGCGCGGACGATGCCGCCACCTATTTTGCCTCAAGTTCGTTACTTTCATCGATTTTATCCATTTAATTAAATTTATAACATTTATTCATGTTTTTTCTTCATTTTAAAGGTACAATCGGCCGTAGATGTGAGTAATTTCGACTGTTATCCACGACAAACGACGTCAGCTCCTGACGAAATGTCCGGTTGGGATTGTGATTTTTGATTCCTGCCAAATCGAGGCCTTATATTAAGAAAATTACTTTTAAACATGAGAAGATTTTATCGCCCTTTATTAGATTTTATACTTTATGAATTGAGGTTTTATTTTTATCTACCGTATTTGTTTTTAATTTTTATTTTTTTTTTTTAAAAACACCAAAATGAAAATATAAATAAAACTTTGTGATTTTTTTTTGAATTTTAATATTTTTGTGATCGAAGAAATAACGCAAGCTGTAAAATTAAAAAATATATTATATTTTTTAATCAATTATTTTTCAGTTTATATCGTTTTTACATAATTCTTTTTTCGTGTAGGTTCTAAGTTTTATGTTTGGTAGAAGATTTATTTCTCCTTTCCATTCTCGCAGATATTTCACGCTGTTTTCGCTCGATAGATCCGGTAGTTCTGGAATTTAAACATTTAAAATTAAATTTATTTTCATCTAATTTATTTTTTAAGTGTAAATTTTTTGTAAGAAATTTACCGAAACCACAAGTGCTAAAATCTCTTTCTTCCGATTCGATTTGATGTGAAAGAACGTTACTTCGCGCCGCATGTTGATTCACTTTTCGGCCTTTAATACCGTGAATTATCGAAATTTGTTCTAATTCAGACTCAAATCTTTTAAAATAACTGGAAATAAAAATGTTTATTAATAAATGAAATGGTTTTTAATTAATTTACTTTTTTTTTTTTACGTTTCTACTAAATTCAGGATTTCTTCATTGCTGAGTTTATTTTTTTCTGTCAGATGATCGCGGAACCATTCCAATTTACTCGCTAATATTTGTTGTTTTTGAGATTTGCTATTTTTCCGGCTATATTTAAAAGAGTTTTAAATAATTAGATGGGATGTTTGTGTATATTTTTATGTCGATTTACGCAGTTATTCTATCTTGACGAAGAGCAGCGCCCATCACTTTCATCGCTTTCCGACTGTTGGGATGAATTCCTTTCCCCTTTTTTGGCAAATTGGTTTTGGCTTTCTTCTGTTTCGATGGTTTTCCCTAAAAATTTCAATAAATCCACATGAAAATCAATGATTTTTAACATTTTTTGATCGAAAATTTACCATGCTGTCGTCGTGTCTGCTATAAATAAATAAATTCTCACTAGAGCGCTCTGTGAAAACTTTTGTTTTTTTTTCACAAGAGTGCGCCATCAATCACATTCAAAATGGCCACTTATAGGTGTAATGTAAACACAGTTATCATGTGATTTTTAATCAAAAAACCAGACGGATTTCTTTTAAAATTTCGTAGAAAAATGAATTATAGCAAATTAATCTTCGTAAGTTTTAAGTAGGGTAGAATGGGGAACTGTTTTTCGAGATGTTTCGGAGGTCGGGATGCGAGGTAAAAATATATTTAAAAAATAAGAAAAAAATATCAAAATAGCATGTAAATGAATGAAAATTATTAATATGACAATTTTCAATATTTCCAGGCGTTTTGCAAGAAGTTTGTACTACGATCGAGGTCATTCAGTCGAGGTAATGTCGATTTTGATGCATAAAACCGAGAAAATTGATTTTAATGAATTTTCATTTTTATTTTTTATTTTAGTTTGAAAGCCTAATGGATGAAGTAAGTGAAAAAAAAATTCAAAATGTTTTATTTTATTCAAATTTCTAATTGAATTTTTGTTTCAGGCACCAAGGGATGAACCTTTGAGGTAATGAATTCAGTCGGAACTTCGAGAAAATGTGAAAATGTGAAAAATGTGTTACTTTCCGCTTTTCAATTCGTTTTATGTTAATCTGTAATCCCGTGTTTTATCTTTTAGTATTTCTTCCGTGTTGTCGTTTCGGAAACGAAAGGTTGGTTCACATTTTATGAATTTCTTCTATTCTACCAATACTACATTTTTCTTCCTACATTTTTGTTTATTTGAGTTTTCGCATTTGGTTTGTGTCGTTATCGATTGATTTTATCGATTATTTCCGCTTTATTTATGCCTATTTCTATTTATTTCGTTTATTTTATTTATTTTTTTATTATTTTGGTTGTGTTTTGCACTTTTGTTTTAGCGAACCCGTCATAACTGAATTTGAAAAACATTTACTGTCCACTGGCAATTATGATCTTTTGATTAATATTGAAAAAGAAAAAGATGATAAATTGTATTTCGAGGTAAAATTTCGTTTTGAAGTTTGAAATTTTGTGTTTTTTGGTTTTTATTTGGTTAAATTAATTTTTTTGTGTGTTTTTTGGGTGTTTTTAGATGGCGAAACACGAGGAAATGTTGGAATTGGAGGAAGAAGCGTTTGGTGATGCACGACAGGAGGCAGCGAGAATGTCAAAATTAGTGGATAATCAGCAACAAATCATAAATCCAGCACGTCTTCTACTTCGCACAACTTGCTCAAACGAATCTTATATCAGGGATGAGGACGCAGATTGGAATTTGTAATTTATTTGAAAAATAATGAAAAAATATTTAATTTTTTAAAAATTTTAATTTTTTTTCCCTTTTTTAAGGTGTGATGTGTCACGGGGAGACGGTTTGGTGAACCCAACTAATTTTCTACGCGCACGCGCAGCCCTTAATCGGAATTACGTTCCAGGTTATAAATTTTTCCAGAGGAACCGACATTTGCAAATTTGGGATTATAAATGTTTTTTAAAATGATTTTGTGGGTTTTCATGGGATTTTTGGAGCCATCAACGAGATTTTCGTGAATGTCGGTCTCTCGTATTTACTCCTCAAATTTTCGTAATGAAAACAAAATTAAATTAATTTTTTTTCCAGCTTGTAGATCGAGAACGGCTTCAACTAGTTCAAGCTTAAATGGAAGTGCGCGAGAACGAAACACTCCATCCTCGTCAGTAGATTTGGAATGGGAACACGAAGCAGGTTTATATTTAAACAAAGAATGAAAAATCAGTTTTTTTAATGAATTTTGATTTATTAAAATTTAATTCAGGTTTTTATGCACATCAAACGCAATCATTGAAAACGGAAGAAGATGCGACAGCCACTGCCGGCAGTGACAAATGCGCCACTCCCATTTCTACAGATTTCGAATGGGACGATGGATTCGTGAGTCCAGACACGATCGACTTAGAAACCGAACAACTCATCAACGAAATAGAGCAATTGACGAACGAAGCGTTGAAAGATACCGGCGCGTCTTTGTCGAGATGACCATTTATTCGTACGTTTAATGGATAATGGACTACCTGTGTTTTTAGTATTTTTATGAGTGATTTGGACCGATGGTGACAACCGACAGGTGTTGTAAAGTGGGAATATTTTGATAATAAAATTTCGAATAAATTATTGCATATGGGTGTTATTTTCTCGATGTTGGTACGCTGTTTTCTCTATTTGTCCCTACTCTGTTGCTGCTCCACTCCGTCACCCATCTCAGAAAGCGGCCTAGAGTGGTGGAATGGAGCAACAACGCAACTAATTTGTCACTAGAAAGCCTAAAGTATCATTATGAGTGCAATTTAAACATCAATCGGCAATCAGCTCGGTGTTCGAGTGGTCAACAATTTTTTATTAATTTCTTTTTTTATTAATTGAGGGCATCATGGCACGCCCACATTTTTCCTTTTTCCTTTTCCTTTTGCATCTCTCTATTTTTTTTACATTTTGCTCTGTATGTCGAAGACTATTGCGCTCACAAGTGAGACCTCCAGATATGATATGTTTCATCTTCCCCGAGGTGAGGGCTATCATCTGGCAAAGTTTCAAAAAATCGTCGATTTTGGGCAATTTTTTGATACTATGCAAGGTAATAGCCCTCACTTGGAGAATCATAAAACTTATCAAACTGGGG
>JAQFZO010000686.1:0-21613 GCA_034695885.1 Geophilus flavus | reverse complement strand
TGGCTTATAACTTACATTTTTAAGTTTCATAAGTAATTTCGGGCCTATTAGACCTTAGTAAAGATTTATGCCCTGGATTTACTAAAAACAGTGAAATATTTATTTAAGTCTTAAATTTACGTCACTCACTTGTCAATTGCACTAGCTGCATTCAAATATTAAAATAAAATTGAGTTTTAGCTTTGTTTTGAATTTTAGACATCACTTTTCTCTCTTTAAAATACATTTTAATGAGAATAAGTGACGTCTAAAATTCAAAACTGAAATTTGTTTTAATTTTTGAATACAGCTAGTGGCTTATAACTTACATTTTTAAGTTTCATAAGTAATTTCGGGCCTATTAGACCTTAGTAAAGATTTATGCCCTGGAAAAACTACGTTTCGAGTGTCAGGATGTCATTGGGGAAAAATTGAAAGCGTTTTTAACTCCTGCTAAAATATTTTTGATCTTGCACATGTATTTCCACCAGTCACTACTTTTATTCACGGAAATTTAGTTAAAATTAGATATTGGAGGTCCAGAAACTTTGAAATATTTGTTTATGGACAAAAAAGGCCAAATATTTACTAACGTCCAAAATATTTATTTATATTTAAAATAAAAACCATACAGGGTCTACAGTAGGAGATTTGACTACTCTCTACTTATTTCAGTGTTTTATGGCAAAAAAATGTTTATTTAAGTAACTATTGTATTCTCTCCGTAGTCCCTACACATCACATTTTTTAAATTAAGAAAAAAATCAAAAACAAAATTCATCTTTAAAAATACGTGCACCTGGATTTGTACGGATGATCTCATCAAGAGTTAAATCCCCGTGTCAAATCTTTGAAAAATGAACATAATTTTCTGGTATACTCGAGGAGAGAAGCCACCTCGTGATTATACTCGGGGTGCCCGACGATGCGTACAGTGTGCTTTCTCTGCATAACATGGGTGTAGACCGTTGAAGCCTATTCCTCGCTTCGTAATTTCTCACATGGCTCGTTTTCAGTTCCCTTCTTGCCTTTTCTCCATGCGCGTTTGACTAATGGACTGAGTGATACGAAATGCAATTTCTCACGCTGCGCACTGTGATTGTCGCCGTCGTTAGTACGATCGGATTTGTTTGAGGTGGGAGAAGAGAGAATTTCCACACTGCGCACAGAAACTCGGCAATGGATGAACGATCCCAAACGTCACCACCGCCAACAGGATAAAACATCCTTAGGTTTTTATCAGTGGGATGGGATGGAATGGAAGAAGTTTGTCTGCTGGACTCTCCTCTCCTCTCCTCTCCTCTCCACGCTTCGTACACGCGGGCTCTGCTGAGGATGATGATAAATGACCAGTGGAAATAAATGTTTCGCCGGCGTTGAGAGAAGTGAGATAAAGATCTGGGCATTTGTTACCTTTTTCCACGTGTTAATTAAATGGAGAAATGGTGGTATTGGTCCCTGTTGGATTCCAGGGTCCCTCATTACAAGATAGGGTTGAATTGATTTTACCTTCAGATTAAATGCACGTTTCGTCTTATTATTTTCCCGAATTTAAGAGTGTGATTAATTAAATGCACTCGTGTGGTTGATTAAGGCGTGTAATTTACTTCGATTTAGTGGCCTATTTTAACCAATTTTATTTTTTATAAGTTGAATTTTATTTTTTTTATTTTTTCCTGAAGGTGGGAATTGTGGGATGAAATAAATAAATTTTAAGTTTATTTTGTCGATTTTTCTCGCAGTCATCGCTTTCTATTTTTCCCTCTCTCTCTCTTATTCGATCTATTCTAAATCAATATCCATCGCAGTGAGGAACAGGTGTGAAAAGCAGATACAGGATCTTCATTGAATTTTGATTGAAGGTTATAAATTAATTTTTTATTATTGATTTTTTTATTATATTATTATTTTTTTTAATATTGAATTTCTTGGATGGATGATGTATGAATGGAAATCCGTTTATTGTGATGTTTTCTATTTAGAAAGACATGGGATTTGGGTTTCAACAAGGCCGTATTTGTTGCGTAATTACATTTTTAATTTAATCGACTTTAATGCGGTTTTTGGAAAAAGTGTTATTGAATTAAAACAAAGTGGGTTTAAGAAAGCGTCGTTTGTGTGTAAGATTAGGACCATCTTAGGGTTTACCTTGCATTTTAATGAGTGGCAATAACAGTAATGGAGTTGTTTTCATTTTTTTTTCATTTTTTGTTTTGAAAATGGCAGTAGATGGCGCTGAACGGCAGTGGTGGTTGATGTGTGGATGCGAGAATTGTCGCACGAGGGCAGTATTGCATTAGGAATCCACTCGAATCGATAACCACTGCGCAAGTGGCCGAGATTCCACAGAATCCTACGCAGTATTTCATTTAGGATTCGTAAATCCTTAGCAGAATCACTCGATTTGTGCAGATTTGTATAAAATATCGGAAAATCTCAGTTTGGATCGATGAATCTGTGAATGCCAGTGAAATCTCATCGATCCACATCAGCGCCAAATCACCCCGATAGATGGCAGCACGGGTTTAAACTCGCCAAAAACACTCAACTTCCAAAACTCGCCACTAGAGCCCACCATATCATCCAACAACCCGCCATCTCTGGGCACTTTTCAATAACCATAAGCTCTTGTTGTTCCATTAGCAGACTGATAAATAAAATAAAAGAATACTTTCCCCGGAATAAAAATTTAATTTTGTTTACTCGCATCATTGATTGAAAACACTATTAAAAATTCAACAAATTTCCTTCACTAATTTAATCACACTTTTCTCCCGTTTCCCCCGTTTTGCAAAGACGTCAAGCAGGTTTATTCGTCATTAGAAGTATGACACATGTTTAAATATATAATAACTCGACTCCATTCCTTCTTCCGGCATGGAGATAACGAGCAAACGGAACGCAGCATCCGTCGTAGCCATGGCAACACGTCCCTTCCATCCCATCCCATCCCTTCCCTCGCTGCAATATCAATAAGAATGATACTGAGCCCTCGACGAATGGAATAACGAATGCAAACGGGATCTGGAATAAATTCCGTGCATCGCGTCTGATCAGACATTAGCAGGGACGAAGCAGAATGTTAATGCCGCTCTTGGTGACATTGAAGAATCTTGACATAGTTTTCCGAGTAATATGCACATGTATTTTACGTCACGACACACACGGAGAAAAGGGGGCGACACTGGCGCGTTTATTGAGATTTTCTCTGATAACCCTCCAGGCAGCTTTTACTGCCATATTTACTGCGATGACTCATGCTGGCTGTGATCATTTTATAGTGGAGGGGTGTCACTAGCAACATAAAATTGACCCGGTAAAGGAAAAAAAAATACACAATTCCCCCTTCTGCTGTGCTGCTTTTCTATAGTTGAAAAATCGTTTTTCACATAAAACTTCTTTTATATATCTTTTTTTTTTGGTATGGTAAAAATGTCAACAAAATAAAATATAAAAATATCATTGCGGAAGTGTTTAAAAATGATTCTTTTTTTTCGAAAGTTGTGTTGGGTGAATTTGAGATAATCGATGAAGAGGGATTGGAAGTGAGTTTTCTTTTTTAATGATGTAGATGAGATATGTGTTGTCGATATCCATCTTGTGGTATTAAATAAGTTAAGGAGGGTCTTGATTGCCAGACGTTGTGTTTTATTAGGAAGTTTTCGCATACACTCTAAAATGTAAAAGTTGTAAATGAGTGTAGGCAACGGTCAATGTCCCATAATGCACACTTTTAGATGCAAACGACCCACCTCGCAAGTGCTGGCTTTACCCTAGTTGGTTTTACAGGTAAAAATAGATTTTATGTTGTTATATCACCTGGCTGTGTTTAATACTTTTTAAATAGGACGTTGACGCTTTCCTGCGAAGCAGTTTGTCTGCTGTTGCTGGTTTTAGTATTGGGGAAGTTGTATATTGTGTAAAGAATTGTCTATTTAGATTCTTAACTTTCCTCTCTGCACACAAAAAGGAGGTTGAATAGGATGAAATAATGCACAACTTTAAAATCTGTCTTTTCAAGCAGTGAGGATGTTTGAACTAAATAAAAGAGGTACAAAGAAGAGTAGATTACATAACTACACTGGAAAACCAAGTGACTAAATAACTCAGACGACGCTTTATTTGGTGGCTGAATAGTCTAAATTTTATACAAGTATGGCATAAATGACTGAAGTTGGTTAAATGTCTATTTTATTGTACTCGAAATGCAAAAGCCTTTCTTTTATGCTTTTAAAGTGACTAAAAAGGTATAGTAGTTTTCTAGTTTTTCAAATAGGCTGAACCACTAGTGATTGTTAAATTTAATGTGTCTGAGTAAAATTTAGCAATTGCCGATCATTGATTTAAATTGTCACTTTTAATTTAGTCCACTTGGAAGAACTAGAAAAACACTAAAAAGAATTTAGTTGTCTGAGAGCCTACCAATTTAATGTCAGTAACTTTATTTTTAGTTGTACAGAACTATAATTTGGTACGCTCTACTTCAGGCGGTAGTTAATTTTATTATATTGTTTAGTTGGTTTCTAGACAACATGTACGGTATTTCGATTCCCTCAACCCAACTGTTTTTAGTGAGACGTCTACAGTTTGTAGTCACTTTAAACGCATACAATTTCTATCTTTTAAATTTAACAAATGCATGCGTACAGTAAAAGTTAGTTGAAGCAAAGACAACTTGAGTCAGTTTTGATTCTTAAGAAATTTTTACTAAGATTTTTGAATTGTTTTTTAATTACGATTTAAAAATACAGCCTATTTTGGAACTTACGGGAGATGTTAGTATAATTGTGATTGGCAATTGCAGATGTATTAAAAAATATAGTTACTTTGAATGCTGGTGTGTCTTATTAAGCCAAGCCAAGCTCTACATTTGACGTATTTCTGGCGTTAGGTTAAGTGGTGCACAACAAATTGTTAGGAATGATGTTCCATTTATTTATCATACAACTGTGGCAAAAGTTCAACATCTATACCCGCCATCTGTTTTTTGACTCAATTTTAACGTCAAAAACTCTGCTTGTATACACCAGCAATTACGATATGTCACAAAAATTGATAAAATGAAGATACATTTCTCGACATTTTGAAAAAAATCAAATCCGACATAGCTTACCTTTAGCTACCGACTCGACTAATAACATCAACAGAAAAAACTCATACCATACCTAACTTCAACATTACCTGAAATGTACACCTATATATACCAGAAGAAACCTTTTTCTCTGCGAAACCCTGCAACAACACAACACCTTTAAGAAACACAATTATTTACTTCTATTTAATGTTTGTATTGGCCTGTTTTTGCCCGGTCTTACCGTTCAATCAATCTCAATAAAAAGCAGTTAGGACCTCTTAATTTTGATTACAACTGACATTATTCCCTCAGTAAACACACCGATCCTCCAACCCACAAAACTCTCCCCCCACTCACAACAAAACACAACACAGATAGAACACACCTCACATTAAAACAAGTAACTTATTTTATCGACCAACCAATAAGCATCCCCTAATAAATAGCCCAGACTATACTTTTTATTAGAAACTATGAAATGAGTGGCGCAACTCCTTCCCTCACTGACAATTTCTATCAAGATGAATGTCACCGATAAGCCACCTCCTATCTCCACCACATATACTACACACGAAGGCGAGTTTAAAACGTCTCGCAGGAATTTGTTCTGAAGGGGATTTGTGATTTTACAAGTCGTATAACACACCACTCGCCCGGGCACATTTTTAATGTTTGCCTTTAGGGTCGAATCACAGATTTTGACGTGATTTACACGGCGCCCCGGTGCAAGACGAATTGAGGGAAAGTCGAAGCAAAGAAAAGGAGAAACGAAGCACAAACAGATACCGAACAACCAAACAACATTTAGCCGAAACCACTGCGACATGAGCGGATCCAGGAATATTTCTGGGGGCGGCGGGGGGCAATTTCGGAATATGTTTCGAAAGTTGGGGGGAGGGGGATGCCTCAAATTCGAAAATTTGTCGACCTGATTTTAAAAATCTCTGATCTTTTGTATGATTTTGTGATGATTTTATGGTGATTTTGAAGAATTTTTAGAAGATTTTGAATGATTTTTTCATGATTTTATAATTTTGTGAACATTTTGAACGAGTTTGTGAGAATTTGGAGATTTTCAACGAGTTTGTGATGATTTTGAAGAATTTTTAGAAGTTTTTGAATGATTTTTTTTAAGATTTTACGATTTTGTGAAGAATTTGAACGAGTTTGTGAGTATTTGAATGATTTTTTGAAGATTTTTAACGAGTTTGTGAGGATTTTTGGACGATTTTTTTGAAGAATTTTTCAAAAACTGCAATTTTCTGAAGATTTTTGGCGTTTTTAATCTTGAAGGGAGGGGGCGATCGCCCTACCGCCCTTCCCCTAGACCCTCCCATGCCCTGCGCTACGTATAATCGTGTCGATGGGAATCTTTCAACGTGCTTAATTAGGCTTAAGTCGTCGACGGGCGCCGACGAAGGAGTAAATTGGGCATTTTGTAATTGCGGCACACAGTTTGATTACGTTATGGTCGTGTCGGTTATTGAATTTACTTGTCATCGGATGAGTTAAAATGATTGTGCAAGCACTGAATAATTGAATACTTTTGCCCACGAGGCTAAGATTCATTTGAGTATAACACACAGCACACACACACACATCCACGCAATCCTTTCAGCACCAATAGTCACGATGCCAGCGGTTTGAAGAAGAGGGACGAGCAAGAGAAATGTTCGGCCAGCAGTGTAATAAACTTTTACGGCTCGTCGATTTCATGGCTAATCAAAGCTTTAAATCATTGAAGGAACCTTTTTTTTCCCCTTCCTTTTTTCCTGGAGGTTCCCTGCAACGACCGGTCAAACGACCGTGATCTTTTTATTCGCGCATAACCCATCAGGTGTTTTTTTTTTTTTTTTTTTGCTTTTCTCGGAAGATAACTGTCGGCGGGATTTTCTTCTTATCGGTTGGCGTAGTTGTAATGATTACTCAATTAAGAAATATTTTTTTTCTGTTTCTCTTGTCGGTGCGTGGGATAAGGTTTGTTCGTGCTGAGGTTTCATAAGTTAAACTTGGCGCAAAATGGGTGTCGTTGGTTTAATTACAGTTTAGATGATAATTATGTTGATAGTGGGTTTTGTTTATGACTACGAGCAATTTTTTTTTTTGAATTTTTATTATGATGCGTCATGTGGAAAGTTGTAAATTTTAAGATTAAACGTGTTTGCGATAAGTTTTAATGAAGGAAATTTTCAAATCGAAATGGGGATTTGTGTTTACTTGCTTGCTGAATTGCTCATCTTTCGAACTTTGCGCAATAACATTGAAAACGTTTCGCGGTTTATGGCGCCAATAAAGCATTGTTGGTTGACGAACTCTTGTGAACAAACATTAAAAACACTCTGTGGTTAGGCCTAGACCTTTAGACCCATCTCCGATCATGCTTTTTAACGTCTTTTTCTTTTCTTTGCTTCCCTGCCACACTCACATATTCCCTGCTTATTTCTTTTCAATTCTATTTCTTGGAAAACAGCGAAGCTTTTAGAATTTATTTTTTAATTTCCTGTGAAAATACTCACTAGATGGCAGAACCCAGAAAAATAAAATCAGAAGTAAATAAAGGGGGAGAAGGATGACAACAGTAAGCCAGGAGCCTCGTTTTCATCTGCTCAGTGTTGAGGCCATCCAGTGTCAGCTGGTATCAGTTTAGAAAAATATATATAATTTCAAACAACAGTACTAAATTTAATGGTGGTAGGAAAACCTGAGAATACAGAAATAACATTTTCTTCAAGCCTTTTTCAGCATTTATTATTCACAAATTGTTCATCACTGGCGTGTGTTTGATGATCATAGTCTCCAAAATCTATGAACTTTAAGGCAATTCATTTAATAGAGTTTCCGTATGGAGATTTTGTGTTAAGTTATAGCAATTTCTTATAGTTATAATTAATGTAAGGGTGTTTGCGCAGGTTTTCTGTTATAAAATTAACTAGAAATAAAGGTGGCGCAAGAACTAATCTTCATACAAAATTGCTAAATGGTGGACAAATTCCTATACTTTAAGACAAAGTTTTTCATTGGTCATCTTATTTTTATAAATAGTGTAAGATAGTTATAGTTACAATTTAAAAAAACAGAAAACCAGAGTTATTGCGTATTTCATGTGAGCACTCAAGAGGTTTTGGCAGAGTTTCGCAAGCAGTTTTGGATTCACAGATGTTTTTTCCATTACGAGAGAAGTTTCGTGTAGGTACTCGCATAGAACCTCTGTGTGCAACTATTGCTGACTACAATTTAGATGTTTAAAATAATTATGGTAAAAAATGTGAAGTCAGTACTTTAAAATCAAATTTGTTTCTAAGTGCCAAAGTTGGCATTCCATGACCATTCCAAACAAATTTTATATTTTTTAAAATTATTTTCAAGCATTGAATCAATAAAAGCTATATTTAGTGCCATGTAATTTCAAATTTTCCATAAATTGTGAAAGATTTTAAGTAAAAAGAACTAATAAATTCACAGTTTAAGAAGGACAAACTTTTTCACATCTTTACCAATTTAGATCGGTAGAATCCAAGATGGTGGTCAAGTAATTCCGTTACGTCCTAACAGTGGTCTACCTCGTTTTCAAATTTTCAATTGTGTCATACTTCTTCCTCTTTATTTACTTCTGATAAAATCAACCCGCATCCCCGACCTTGTTCAAAAAATAAATTTAAATATTCTAACAAAAATAATTTATTTCTTTTTCTAGCTTGCTGAACTAGAGCACCGAGTGATAGAAGCAGAAGCTCGCGCCGAAGAAGCCGAAGAAAAGGTAAGATAAACTCTTATCTCGTTTTTGAATTATAAGATTAAAGCAAAACAGAAGAGAAAGGAGAGAGAAAGAGTAAAAAAAAAAATGAAGGAGGAGATTATGGTATACCTGAGTGAAATTGAGTAAATTTAGTTTACTGCTGGAGGCTGTTTGTGGAGTCTGCATCTGAGAGATGTAATTAGGTTCGGGGATAGCGTACAAAAGATGCACGAATCTGTATCTAACAAGTCTTCAATTTGCCAACACGCACTCTCTCACAGTATGTATGTGTGTGTGTGTTGTTATCTGCCTCCGTGGCTGTTGTCACATTTCCATTGCACGCCACACACTTTACTTTTCCTTCCTTGAGTCAACACGATTTGAGCGCTTGACAACTGTTTTAAGTTGAACCACCTTTGAGACACACATTCCGCTTGACATTTTCGCTTGTCAGCTTCCTCGGGGAATAAAACTGTAAATTTATGAGATTTATTCAACATTTTTTTATTTATTTTTTTGAGAGAGAGATTTACTTAATTTTTTTTTTTTATGTATAAATTTTGTTAGTGTAAACATGTTGTTATAGTTGGACGGGGTCGAGATTGATGGTGTAATTAAGGAGATGAAATTAAGAAGGTCAGAATCGAAAAGAGGGAAGAAAAATGGAAAAATTCTGTATAGGAGTTGGGAATGGTGTTTGGGAGCGAGTTAATTTGTTTTCCAAGTTTGGCGATCGTAAGTGTCAAGAGAGACTCTTCACCTGCTTTATTTACATGGGTTTAAATTGGCAAGATAATTGCTGTTGCCAAGTTTATTTCACAGTCTTTCAACGGGGCTTAAGTCGAAGGCAATGAAATATAAATAAAATGCGCAGTAAATTTCCTTTCGAGCGTTTAGTTCTGACAACCAATTGGTAGAGAAATTCTCACACTTGGGACATAAGGAAATTGCTAAATGTTGTGATATTAGTTCGAGTTTTCGTCTATAGGGGGATGTTTCTGTTCGAGGAAAATTGTTTTAGAGAGAGAGAGAGGAGGATGAAAGCGAGAAATTGTTTTGAAGGAAGAATTTTTGGGTTATTTTCTTAATTTCTACACCAGTGGTTCTTACCCTGGGGTCCATGTATTCTCTAAGGGGATCCGTGAACTTGATAGGAAAAAAATCGTTATTTTCATTATTTATAGCGAGAGGGATGACATTGGAAAGAAATCTAGAAAATGTGTACGAGATTTATAAATCTGAAATCTTGAATTGAAGATTTATGATTTATTAATCCGATTTAAAAAGGTTTAAAACTTAAATCTTGGAAATAACTAATTTATGCCGAAGAATATGACATTGTGACGGGGTAATAATTAGTGAAACTAATTGAATCGCGAATTTATACTTAGTAATAAACCTTTATTCGATTAAGTATACCGTAAAAAGGGATGAGTGTGGCTGTTTTTCTTTTTGTCATTCTTATAACTCGCTTCGTTTTCGAGTTTGGATCAAATTTGATACGACTTCAACGTACCATTAAGACATTACGTGATTCGAACATACTTTTTTAAATTTTTAAAGAAAGCAATGCGGCCATCACCTGAATCCAAGCTTTTCATACGATTTTATTGCAGGTTAAGATGTTATTTATGTGTACTATTTCGGTTATTGCAGTATTTTTATCATTTCGAATAAATTAAACTTTATTTTAAAAAAAAAACATAATTCGAAATATCCAAAAGATCAACTATTTCCCCCAATATTTCTCTAAATTAAGAATTTTGTAGATTTCACATCTGTTTACCTTCACAGGTGTTTGTTTTACCATAAATATCTGGTAAATTTGTGATGATGACAGCTATAAAATTTAGTTTAGGTAATGATCGAACATTTCCCCTTTTGCATTGAGTACTGGCATACTTCACTGCAATACAAGAATTAAAATGCCTTAATTGCACAGACAAAAAAGGTTTAAGAATCACTCAACTAAGATGAATGAAATTATGAGATCACATGATCACAACGAGACAAGAGTTATGACATCATTTTTTCAACTCAGTCTAGAAAAAAAATATTATTTTTCTTTCCCATCGTTTTATACCGATTTTCACCCTTCTTTTCACCTTTAAAGACAGGTGTTGGACCAAGATATTGTCCTGTTTGACTGTGAGACCGAGTTTTCAATTGGATCACGATAATCCGACATTTCGATTACAGCATTACAGTAACTCTTTGTATATCTCATTCGAGAGAAACCCGCTTTTAAAATTGGATTTCGGACTTATAATAATACTCAGTACGTACTGTACAAAAAAAATTACACGTTTATTCAAGTCACGGTGATTTGTAAGCAATTTTCATAATTTTTTATAAAGTGGTTTTTTATTTGCGATTTGTTTTCTTCAATGTACAATTCGACTGCTAGCCACGTTTTGGTTATAACCATAAAATTAAACTGATGAAATGAAGGTAAGTGTCATTAATGCTCGAGCTTGAACGGTGTAAGTTGCAAGCAGAATCTGCTGTTAAATTGCATTAATTTACTGCTCTTGCAGCATAAAGTGCCGTAGATTTATGTCTTTTTTCTAATATGACAGCAAACTATGTTGCAATTAATTTTTACACACGGGCAACTGGAAATTTATCGACAAAAATATGGCGGATCTTTTCAGAATCCTGAATGTGTAGTTGTCGAGAATATGGGCTCGACATTATTCAGAATTTTCAAAACTACTGAGTGGCAGTAAATCATAAAGAAAAGCTTGTTTTGTAAAACCCTTTTTAAAGATGCCCATTTCCTCTCAGTGATTTGACCAGCGACAATGGCGCATCTGCTGGCGGAATATAAATGACGGGCGTAAGAAAAGACTCGTTTCTGCTCCGCATTTGTTTATTCGATTCCTTTTTGAAACACTGTCGACGCGACATCTGCCACTTCTAAAACTGATTAAGCGGACAAGCCCTTTTCCGGTTCTATTCATTCGCGGCTTCACTGAATGAGATAACTTCAAATTTAGAAAAACAAGTTTTTCATTCACTGGTTTTGAATGGGAAAATTTGCCGCGAAGCTATTTTGTTAGATAAAAACAAGAGAAACATTCATGGGTTAACACGGGGTCACGAGCTGAGGGATAAAATTCGCAGATTGAATTTTTGATGCAAAACATCTTTCTGTTTATGCGCACCCTGATTTTTGACTGGGAGTAAACACGCAGGCCGCTGCATGTTTGTCACAAAATCGGTGACTATGTCATAGCCATCTACCGCCCAGTCGACTGCAACAACGGTTACCAATCTCCACTTGGTGTAGTCATGGAAGAATGAACATTTTGTTTGTTTTTTTAATCATAATTGGCATAAAACAGTTTAAAAAGGAAACTATTGATCAGAATGTATATAAACGTATTAGTTTGTCATGCTTGCCACTTGGTGCGCTTTAATTTTCGCAATGCCTCGCAGGTAAGCGAGATTGAGGAATTATGCGTCCATTTATCCATCACTTAAAAATTTTTACAGACCTTTTTAAAAGGAGTACTCTTTACACTCTTTTGCTTCCTTTTTGAATACATTTAGAAGTAAGACTACAAGTGATATCACTTCAGGTCATCAAGTGTAATTTTACAATGAAAAAGTCTGTCTTAACTTGGTCCTACAACTTCGATTTTATGGGATCAAATGATCACAATGACGGACGCCAAATATTGGTAGTTGTTTCATATTGCAACAATTGGCAGTCGAAAATGCTAAAAAGTAAAAACAAACAAATCACAGTACTTCGCTCTTCTTACAATGCAAAGTAGAACAAATCAACATCAATTATCTTCAAATATTCTATTTTGCTGTATAGTTATAACCTGTAACCTGGTTTCTGACTTTATTAGTGAGATTGCGCCCAGATGTTTCCTTATGAATTTATACTGTAGTTATAAAGTAGTTATAACCTTTAACTCTGATTTTCTGGCTTTATTACACCATCTTAAACTAAAATTATAAAATAATAAAGCCAGAAAACCAGAGTTAAGGTTATAACTATAACTTTACAAGGAAAACCTTCAAGCATAAACTCACTTTTAGCTAATGCATTTCACTACATTAAAAACAAATATAAATTTATTTTAAACAAAGTAAATTCTACAAAGATGTTTCAAGTACAGAACACCATTCTCCCATTCCCAGCACACGCAATTCTTTGTCTCATCAACCGACTCGACAGTCTTCACATACTAATTCTTTCTTATTAAGTAGAAACATGTAAATTTGGTCTGTTAATTTCGCTAATTGACTGACCATTAATGCAGTAATTGATCCAAATGACTAAATTATAATCATAAACCCCCTGCGTAATTAACATTTATTCAATCAAAAATTTATCGAAAATTATTCATAACGCCGCTTAAAGATTCTATACCCATTTTCATATTAATTACACAATCTCACGTGCTTAATTTCTTAATTTTGTTGCGGTCAAATAAAACTTGGGGTCACTAAAGAACTAAGATAATACTTAACAATTTACATCTAATAAAACGCCCTTAATAAACACAGAATTGAAGTCTTAAATTCGCCCCGAATGTCGAAATATAATAAAATTAATTGGCTGTGAATTTATAGCACTTACTTTAGTTGTAAGCTTGTAGTCGTTGCAGCCTGTGATCACATTAAATTTACGACTAGGTTTTTTTTTTTTGCTTCTTCTTCCTTCATCAGCTCGGTGAAGATGTCCAAAAAATTGCTTGATTACTGTAGGAAGGATGTTGTGACAAGAGGAAGTGCTTAAATATCTTATTTTCATGCTGGAGGCTGTTAATTACCATACCTTGGCACTTCTCCAAGTCCATTGCTCTAGAATAACAAATTCAAAGTAAAGTGCTACTACACAAGTCACTAGACTAAAAGTGAAACTTTTGAAAAACACTTGTAAAATCCCTCGTTTTTCCACTTTAAAGTCGCACTTTAAAGAGACGGAAATTGTAAACAAGACTTAATCCGTCGCTGACTCGCTGTATATCTTCTTAACCATCGATCTAGAGCGAATTTAAATATTAAATTCGTGTTTTGCACGTCAAAATGCATCGGAATATGGAATTTAAAGCGTGTAAACAAGTTGTGGTATTAAAAGGAAATCAAATATTGTTGAATAGCGATGTTGAAAAACGTATTTACGCATTTTATCTGTGTAATCAGCGACCTTAATTTCTAAAGTGAGATGTTTAACTCGCCAATATCACCGCAAATTCAAACTTTCACTGCCAATTTGCTGAAATTTTGACCACGTAATGCGAGGATATGATAGTTTTGCAGTTTGCTAGGAATCTAGAATGCAATATTCCATTTAGATGTAAAACACTAGAAAGAAAATACCGCGCCAAAATGTTTGTAATGACAACCATTAATCAAGCAAATTTTTTTTTGTGCTTAAATTCCACAGTAGTAATAACAATAGTTGAATAGCCAGCTTAGTCTCATCGCTCCACAGGGTTGAAAAGCTATTGTGGTGTAATTGGGGAGTTTGTTTTGATTTGTGCGCAGATTTAAATTGAAGTGTTGAAGGTGAGATTTGGATGGTGTTGTTTTGTTTTTCATAGCAAAAATTCTCGTTATTTATTACCACCATTACGCAGCCCCTGTTTTGCAACTGCTACTTTCCTTGTAATTGGGGAGCAAAAATTACAGTTAACTCTACACCGTAATGCGAAATTTGTTGATCTCGCATGTTTTGCTTTACAATACTCGCAATTTATCCCTAGTAAATTCACCTCGCATTAAATAAACTAGACTAGCTTGTTTAAAACCTTATCTAAACCCACCTAAAGCACTCGTTTACGTTGAATTTAATTGCAGATAGATGCCAAGATATCATAAAACGTCAACAATTTACTTGGCAGCCAACTGTCAAACGAAAATGAAAAACTACGGGAAAATTGTGTTTACCGGTCTTTATCTCGATAAAGGGCATGTTTACCGTTTAGATTTGCACATTTTTACGTAAATTAACTGGAAATCTCGAGTAATTAAATTGCATTTCGACTCTTAATTCGAGACGGATCAAAATCTAAACGTGCAGCTCTTTATTCTGATCCCATTTGGATCGCACGGGGATCTAATTGAAATTCAATTTGAATTATTGGTCAACGAGCCCCGTTGTAAACTTGCCGCCTATAAACTATGCAAGGAATTGGGGAAATTGATACAGATTGCTGTACGAACCGTGCGATGTGGTTTATTAATTGCAACGATTTGTATTTATCCTATGAATTAATAAATTTCAATTTACTCAATTGCCAAATTGGATATCCAATTCTCCAAATTTTTTTTTTTTTATTAGGATGGGAAAAGATGGAATTTAAAGTGGAAAGCCTCGTCTATCTTATGGTATCGAGTTCGGGCTTTTCGATGAAAAATAGGGATGGGATTTGGATTTTTCGATGTCGATGGGTTCTAAAAGCAGATTCATGAATTCGTAAAATAGTGTAATGTGTCAAAAAAAAAGTGTAATAATTTGTGTGGAGATTTTTAATGCAACTGCTGCGTTGCAGTGCAGGGGCTAGGGCAAAAGAGTAACTTGTTTTATTTTAATTTAATAAAGCACAGTAGTCTCGAGGGCGATTCGGAGCATTAAGAAAGGTGAAATATAAATCAAATTTTAAATTTTGTCTTGTATAGTTTAAGGGGAAAAATTGTGGAAATAAAATGAAATAAAATAAAATAAAATTGCAAAGGCGGTTTTGCCATTTTGGCGAAATTTCTGTAATTTTGTTTGGTTTTTTTGAATTATTTTCACGCATTTTTGTCATTTTTATTTGTTATTTCTATTAATAATAATAAAAAAAATTGATAGTATGGAATGGAATGGAAGAAAAAAATGAAATTGAAGTTTATGCATTTAATGAGTGTGAAACATGAGACGAACTAATGAAGATTAATTAGTCCTAAATCGTAATCGTATACGTATTTTGACAGCGCATGATACGTTTCATCATGTCTCGTGTATTTTCAAATTTGTTCTACATTTCCTCGTTTATCAATAATCCTAATTACACAAAATTTCAAAAAAAAAAATTTCAAAAAAAAAATCCATTAAAAAAACATACAACACTTTTAAAAACCCATTTGAATCTTTAATCTACTGAAAAATCCCTTTTCCTATGAATCGATAATCCCGAAAATTGCTTACACAAAAATTCAATTTTTTCCCATTTTTCCCTCATTTTATTCCACTCGAAAAAAAAAACCCGCACACGATTTATCTATATTTTTTTTATTTCTTCTTTAAAAAAAACCTCACAGGGTTATAATCTCTACTTTTCTTGTCAGCCGATGTATTCTGATTGGTTATTGAAATTAGCTACCATGGCAACATGTCATCTCATTAAACATTGATTTTTGAGCATCTCTCCCTACCCCACCTCTACCCTCCCCCACCCCCGTGCATTACGGCGCGCGTGTATTGTGTGATGTGTGTGTATTGTGTGGAGAGCACGAGGGGAGTGCACACTGCTCTGCTCACTGCTGCCGGTGCTGTTTCTAGCCTCTCCTCGATGTAGTAGCCGATTTTTATCGAACCGTGTGCCGTCTGCACTCTACTCAGGCCCCTGTTGCCTGGCTGCTTCCGCCGTGAGTGGATACTGTACGCGTGTGGGGCTGCTGTGGCCGTGTGTATGTGTGTGTGTGTGTGTGTGTCTCTATGTGAGTGACTGAGTGTGTGTGGTGTGTGGAGCTGCGCGTGCTGGATGTTGCCCGTAGTAGTCGGAGCAAGCAGCTGCAGCAGCTAGTTGGGTGTGTTCCCGCGTCTCGCTCTCTCACTCTGGGCTCAATACCATTTGATTCCGTTTGATTGAATGTTGTTGGATCTAAAGTTCGATGCAGGCCAGGCCAAGCGAGGAGATTATGAGAAAGGTAAGCGCATTTTTTTTTATCGGATCACTATACCGCTACATACTCATTCACAGAACGAACGATCCACCACCTTTTCCCATCATGCTGCTTGCACCACCCTAGCCGGCGTGGCGACTTCTCCCTCTATACTAAGCAGCCATTAGCCATTCGCCTTGCCCCCTTTGTCAGGTGTCGGCTAGGTGGGGTTATAAATTAAGCACGAAAACGATCACCACATTAAATTCTAATTTTTTTAAATTTCCCATCTACCGTTTCACATTTTATATTTTAATTTTTTTTTTAAATTAAAATTTAACCCTCGTAATCCAAGCCCGTGTCGAGGGCAGACAATGGCCATTGTGATTGCGCCCTGCTTCGATGCAGGGTTGTGTGTATGTGTGTAGGGGTCTTCGACGCTAACCCCCTACGACGAGATGTGTGCCATCTTTGTGATACGATCACCCGCCGTCATAGTGCGGCTCACGGCAAGGCACGAGTGTATTGCGTGAAGTGCGAAGGAGAGGAAACATGGGGAGATAGATAATGAACGAGGTGTATGGTTACCTATCTCTCTTTCTTACTCTCTTTCCCGCCCTCTATGTACATGATTATTTTATTTTATTTTTTATTTCCTCCCTTCCGACCAACTTCCCCTCTTACCTTACCTTTTTACGATATCATATTATTTTTTCTTCAAATATGGTCGTGGTTGTGTGAGGGAAACGAAACGAAGGATCATTTTCCACGTCTATTTCCATTCGTCTGTGTGGATTATTATCTGATAATGGATCATTGTGGGTTCTTTTGAAAAGGAAGGAAGCTTGAAGGGAATTCCCTACCCCTCTACCCCCTTTCCCCACTCCTCCTTTCACCATCGTCTATATCCTGGATGTGGTTGCCTTTCATTCAGGTGCTTTGACTGGTGATAACTCAGATCGGTGATCACCCCAAGGTGTACCTTATATCAATAACATATACACGGCGATCCATGTGCGGCCGCGGTATAAAAGAAATTGGTATTTTACGTTTGATGCTTCCGCGTTTGTGGAAAGGGTTAATGTCGGGGTCAATTTTATCGATGGGCGAGTGGTTGTTTGCTTATTCATGAATGTTGTTGTTGTTGTTATTAGTTTGTGAGTCGATGTACATTATTTTAAATGTTACCCCCGTATAGACAGAGCCTATAAATCACTATCGATTGCTCAGGTGCGTAAGTGGAAAATTTTTGCAGGGGGAATTTTTCTCGCCCCTCGAATCGGACCACGGGGTGGAATGCGGGTTTAAAATATGCGAGTTTGAAAGGCGTCGGGGAAACGTGTTTGCATTAAAGTTGAAATCGGCTGGCATTGAATGATGAGTCGCTTTTGGTTATCCGTCGTATATTCGATGGGGTGGGTTACGAACGAACGAACGAACGTCGGGCTATGGCTTGGCTTGCCAGTGTTTTTCTACTCTCGGTAGTTGTATTGATCAGTGACGGTTTGATCAATAGCAAATCGCCAAAACCATTTCATTGGGAAAGGGTTTCTTCTTGAGAAACAGCCAAATAGGGAGTCGTAAATTGCCAGGAAGTTATTTGGAAATTATTTTTTTTAACGATTTAAACCGGGAAGGGAAAAAATTGGGTAAAATAAAAAAAATAAAAAATAACTCCAATTTTCTAGGAAAATAAATTTTTATTTTTTCCCTTCTTTTAAAATTTTTATATTAATCAAAAACGAAATAACACGCTGTGACTGATTTCATCTTTCACCACACGTCACGTTTGTAACATAAATTATTAATCCACGTGTAATTCAATTAAATTACCTGGCAAAAATGGGTGTTCTCCCTTTTTTATTATTTTTATTATTTCTATTTTTCGATATATATTTTTTTTTATACCTGCATCCTCACCTCTCACACACACACATGCATCAAACGCACTCGGAAAGAGATGGGGGTATTAAATACATCCAAAGGTGAAGAAATCCTTTTTATGGCCCTTCTTTTTCTGGGAGTCATAAAAGTCTTTCTGTGTAATATGGTGGCCGATAGATTGGGTATTTGAATTGGAGCACAGCCTCACCCGAGCATTTTGTTGGCTGCAACAGCAGCGGGGCAGGTGAGACCGTTGTTGCATCAGGAAAAGCAGCAGCAACGACGAACCAACCGACCCTCGCAGTTGGAAATGGGTCATGGCCAAGGTGGTGGGGAAAGCGAGATGGTGCCAAGCAGTCTTGCTCATCCTCTGTAACTTGGAAAAGGTCTTTGGGTAGAGTGGAAACAAGTTGCTGGCTTTTGTAAGACAAGTACCCGGCACACATTAGATGGGTGGAGCTCTCGCGTTTGCTGTCTGTCACTGTTGGAAAAGTCATTCGAACCTCCTTGGGTGGAGAAAAGTGATGGCACAAGCTTATCGCCACCATCACAACTGCTGGCACGGAAGAAAGGAAAGGGAAAGATGGGGCTGTGTGGAGAACGATGCAGTTTGCCACAAGTTTTGTGTGTGTGAAGCACCTATGCCTGGTTTATGCGTGCTGTAGTCAAAAAAAAGAGAGAGGTTTTGATTAAAGATAAGGGAATGGAGGAAATTTAAGTTGGCAGGAAGAATTTTTTTTTTTTTTTTTTGGGGGGGGGAGGTGGATAAAGGTTTTGGTTCTGCGGTTGAGATGAGATGAGTTGGAATGCAATTTTATATTTGTTTTTGTTCAAAGGGAATTTTTTATTGCAATTTTCTAAGTAATTTCTTGGGTTTCGTTTGTCTCTTTGATGTTTTTTTTTTCCTTTTAAAAACTTGTTAAATGTATTTACATTGAATTTTTTGTCGTTGCAAATTGCGTTAATCACATTTTCCTCTTGAAAAAAAAAAATTAAATTTGTCTAGTATTTTGTTCTCGTGAGATTATTATGAGATTTTACACTCGGTGCGGCGACTTCAGTGCCATCGTAGCGATGTAATATAATGTAATGTCTCAAATAATGGAAACCCATTATACCAAAAAAAAATTTTTAACTCTATTGCATGTCATAACGTGAGATTTTCTGAGATTTAACTCCATTTCATCTTTAATATCACAAAAAAACCTCGAGTAGGAAGAAACGGAGAAGAAAAAACATGAAAAATGAAATTTCTAAATTGCAGAAATTTATTTCACCACACAAGTCAGTTGTTAGTCTTAAACTCTTTACCTTTTCCTTCATCGAAACACAGCGCAAAGCGTACTTAATTATGAATCTTAATGCAGCGAGAACGTTTTGAATCGTGTAAAAATAAAAGAGGTCACTTGATAAGCAATTCGGGTCTCTTTTCTTCTTGTCGCCACCGCACCTCGCTATGCAAATAACGCGAATGACGGACTCGAGCGGAAATGAATGCAAAACATTGGGTTAGCCTGGCAAATGGCATGGATTTCACCCCGGCAACTCGTACGGAATTAGTTGCGACAAATGTTGAGCATGTTGGCCATTACGTCGGTTATTGTATTTCCTGCAAGACAAACCCGCATTTGAAGGTGATGAGATCAATATTCTTGTTGTCGACTTGCGTTAGTTTCGCTCCTTGCAATCGTTGGCTCAACATGTTTATTCATATTTATTCCTAAGATGCCACTCTAATTAATTGGATAGAAAATTATTCGTCGCTGTATGAGAAAGAGGAATAAAAAGTTCATGTCGCATTTAGTTTAATAAATTTAAACGAAAATAGAATTACCTGTGTCAGCAAGGAAAAAAAATATTTGCTTTTCCCTCAATTTATTGAATTTTAGTGCAACATAGGCGGAAAAAAAAACTTTGAAATTTTTAAAAGGAGTATTTAAATTGGAATTTCTAATATCAAAAAAAGGAAAAAAAAAGTCATGTCTGAAAAATATGAGTGACTTTTTTTGTTTTGAAACGAGATGAAGCGATAGAACATAAGGGAAATGAAAACGAGCATTGCCAATTTGTACGTTTTGTCAGGATTAAATTTATGATTTTGACACGACGGCACAACTGCGGCTGCGCATATCTCAGGAAGTCGTGCTCATTTTTTTTTCTTTCTACATTTTTGGACGGTTCTCCAGGTAGTAGTTGCTCACAAGAAATCTCGTTTCTAAATCTTAATCATGACCCCTTCCACCTCCTCTTATGAGTTCCTCTGCATTCCTTTTCCTTCCTGGACTAGGCAATACTCTTCCTCCATCTATTTTTTTTTCTTTTTCATGACCACCCCTCTCTCTCCCTCCCCCTCCCCCTCTCTCCACTTTTCCTCTCAACTCATCTTTTTTTTTCTTCGCCCTCCAAACTTGTGTCTGTAATTCAGTATTAAAACTTTCCCCTCCTCTTTCCTCATCTCTGCAAGGTGAAATCCGTTGTACATAAGCCGAGATGAATTTTTTTGATTATGGACCATTTAGAGAGACCGTATAATATTTCAATGTCTCAAGCGCATGCGTATAACCCACTCTGCTTCTGGGTGTAAGTTTTGAAGTGTACCACACGCGGAAATTTAGAAGCGGATTTTTTTTTCTTTTCTGCTCTTCTATTCTCACCGTAACCAAAAATGATATTTATGGTGGAAAAAGTTTTGTTATTACCGAATGAATTTTTTTGAATTTAGGGAATTGTTTATTCTATGAATTTTATATTTGATTAAAGCTACGAATATTAAGCTATAAATAAATTATAAATTATTAATAGTTACAACTTGCAACTTTCAAACTTTCATACGTTGTTTCAATGTTTTGTTGTTTATTTCCTGCACTTGAAATTCAAGTGAGTAAATAAGTAATTAGACACTTTATTTAGTATATAGAGTCTGAATAAAATTCACTTATGACATAAATGACTAAAGTTGGTTAGATGTCTATTCTACAGTTGGTTAAATGTCTGTTTTATACTCTAGAAATCTAAAAGCCTTTCTTTTATGCATTTAAAATGACTAAAAAACTATAGCTATAGCCGTTTTCTAGTCATTTAAGTGGGACTACATGAAAAGTGACTAA
>JAQFZO010000685.1:0-21624 GCA_034695885.1 Geophilus flavus | reverse complement strand
AAATGACCCCTTCCCCTTTTGCTTACTGAATTAAATTTTAGAGAGGTTGCGCCCGTCGAGTGCCCTCCTATTGGAGAACAGAGTGAAATGAAGAAATAGGCCCAAAACGAAGAGTATTTTTTACAAACAAAATTTCTTCTTAAAGAGTTATGCTTAATACGAAAACCCCGTTAGTACGAACAAACTGCCGGTCATTTACGTGTTCGTACTAACGATTTGGGGCCTTATCAAATTCTAAAAAGATGATAGAAAAAAGGGATTGTAGGGAGAGGGCGGATGGGTAAAAAATTCCATCTTTTTGTCGCGTGTATTTTGATACAAAATTGGTATTCCCCACACTGAAAAAATTCCTTCCACAAGGCGGCTTATGTCTATGAGCTTTGCAGTCGTGTGTGAATGTTAGAAAAGGCAAAAATGTGTGCTCTTGTACTAGTGTTTTATATATTTCATAAGAAGGACGCATGCGTTAGTATTGGTAGAGGGTAAATGCTGAGTCCATAAGCTTTCGCCAGCTGTCACCAGATTTTAAATAACTCTATTTTGGACTTGACTTCTCAATATTTCCCACAACCTCTGGTCCCTAAATAGCAGAGTATGGTTTCTCTTATTTTTTTCCTCCACTCACTCTCTCTCTTTATCTCGCCATATTTTTTTTTTGGGTTGGTTGGTCGATAGAGGGGGTAGTTTGAGAGAGAGTTTGGAGGTTCTTTTCCTCAAATTAAGTTAGCTTTATGGGAGAAGTTGTTAGCGAGGTGTTTCTTGATAGAACAAAGAAAAAAAAATGTTTAATCTAAGAACTTTTTTTTTTTTTCATCATCAAAGTTTGGAACTGGAAGGTTTTTCTGCGCTTCTTTTGTTGGAATTTTTCATTTTGGGGAAAAAAAATTTTTTTTTTTTTTTTTTGATCCGGTTTAATTTTATTTGTCACTGAGTCGAATTCGGTTTGAGAATTTGGGCTTCAGTTTTAGGACGAGTGTGTGTTGGAAGTTGGAATTGAAGCACGTAACATAGCATGCGTGAAATGAAATTAGCATTTTGTAATAGAAAAAGCAAATTTAAAGTAAATTGAGAAAAATGAAAAAGGGAGTGAGTGTGTTTTGGGTGTTTGGTCGCGATCGGTTGGTCCGATATGTAATAATAGATTGTAATTATAACTATAGTCGTAATTACTAGCGTGTTCATTAAGTTAATTGTGGTTTTCACTCCCTTAGGATAAACAATTCATCAATTTGAAGAGTAGTATGTAATTTGTCAAATTTGAGTTCCCAAAAGCACCCAATGTTTAAGCTTGGTAAACTATGGATCGTGGATCAAACGTGGTTAAATAGATCGCATTAGGAAAACGACCGGTGAGTGATTAAGAAATTAAGGGCTATAAATTGTTTGATAACGGTCAGTTTCGGTAGGATAAACAGTAATACTTTAACGCGATTATTTATTTTCTGATGGTGGTTTTAAGGATTTTACACGTTCGGGTTTAATGGAACGACTTTGTGGATGGTTTCGTTTGGATTGGTCAACTTGTTAAGTGATTTTTTTTTTTTTTTTTTTGGTTTGTGAGGTTTGTCTATTGGTCCAAAGTTTCAAGCTTTCTAATTCTGTTGGAAGTGTCGTGTTAGTTCACTGTAGATTGGCAGTACTGAGTAAATTTTCGAGCGAGCTGATAAATAGATATTAGAGATTTAGTGCAATCTGTGGAAACACTTGAAAAACAACAAGAACGATGGCTCAGCACTGTGTATTCATTGCAAATAAAAATTATAAAAGTGTATTTATTGCTCACATTTCAGGTTTTTTTAATGTTTCTCGATTCCCGGGAAATCCCTGGGATTTTCAAACTGATGGGCTCGAGTCCGGGGAAATTTAATATGGTAAAGAATCAGAATCCCTAATCACGAGGTTGTTGTGTGTTTAATAATCATTTTTCACGTGAAAATTGTTTGCAATAATCTTTTTTTATTATATAAATCGTATTTGTAACTTTGTAGTAATTGTGGCGCAAAATCTCAGCGAACAGAGACTTTTCAGCTCCACTTGTAAATAAATTGTTACTAGCTTATGTTAGTTACGAGGCACTACAGTCGAGTTAGAAACATGAAATTTTAAGTACACTTAACAGACGGTCATAGCTTTGTCCTCATGAAATTTAAAGTTCTCAAACAACCAGAAATGTGGAAAATGACCACCCGAATCAACCAATTCGACTCCAAACAAAAGCTCGATCCAAAACGAATTAAATTTTCACCATTCGGATCAAGTTTTATGTTGTGTACAATTTCCCATTTCGAAACAACGGGTGGTTTTGACGGTTTAATAACATCAAACTTTCAAACACATATATTTTTCTATATATATAAGCTTATATTCTCTTCCTTTAAAATTCAAGGCGCCTTTCATCAACTGTTTTTTTTTTCTTTCTGTAAATTATATTTTCAGGTATGCAAAGATTGGATTCTTGCTGGAGACATTTTTATGGAAAAATGTCAAGATAAGAGCATAACTTCTATACAGAAACACACAAGGTTTTCCCTTACTCCCTTTCCTTTTCCCTAGAGGTAATTTCAAACTCTGAATCCTTCCAGAAAAAAATTTTTTTCTTCTTAAAAATTTTTTTTAAAGTTATATAAGACATTAAAATTGAGTGCGATGTCGGTACACACAGTGTAGGGCATTCATTATGCATTTTATGAAGATGTACAAAGCTGGTAGTTACAGCTGAATCGATTGAAGGGAAGCAAAGTTAAGGGCACACGAGGGGAGAGAAAAAAAAGCAAAGTGATGCTAAGAAATTGGTGGAGTGTGTGTGGGCTGAGAATCAATGTTTGCGGATTGCGAATTAATATTGCATGCGATTTTGAGTGATGGTTTCGATTTTTTTATGATTTTTTTTATTTTTTTAAAGGGTGAAGTGTGATTTGATGATTTTTTTATTTTTATTATTTTTTTCTAACTTTAATTCGATCGTTTTCTTGTTTTATTTAAGTGGAAAATGATTTTTCTTGTTTTTTTTTTGTGAGTAGACGTGTCATTAGTTATTCTCGGGAGGAATTAAAGAGCGCCGACTGAATTTGTCACGAGTAAGGTGGATTTAGTGTTATGTTGTTAACATTCGAGAATGAATTGCAGTGGTTTGAAAGACCTGTCATTGTAACGTATTGACAGGAAACCACTTGGGAAATAATCTTTTTTCAATCTTACATTTATTGATTTCATTTTTTTTTTTATATATATAATATACAAAAAAAAAAAAAAATTCAAAATTTTCATGCTTTATATCTACAATCTGCATTCTTAGTCAAAATCAACATGGCTGCCTTAATTCCCCAACGAACCAACCATCAACCAACATTGGAGATACGAAAAAAAATTTCCATTTCATCAATTTTTTCCCGGATTTTCCAATTTTTATTATCAGGTGAACCAGCCCGAGTAAAAATGGAGGCAGAAAAGTGGCAAACGTTGCAATAATTTTTTATATCAAAGTCGATTGCGTGTTGATGGAATTTAAAGTACCAATATTTTTTCCTTTTTATGTATATATAAATTATTATTATTTTTGTTCTGTTAAATTGAATTTGAAATAGTTTTTATTTTTATTTTTATTTTTGTCTATAATAGTTGTTAAGTTGAATTGTTTGTTAGTTTTAAGATTTTCATGAAATTCAAGAAATGATATGTTGGATTTGGGTGATTTTACTGGTTTTTAAGTTGTTTGTTTGTTTGTTTGTTTGTTTGTTTGTTTGTTGCTATGTTACGTTGTTTGATAAGATGTCGGAATAAAGTGAAGAAGCTATTAATGAATCGGTCTATTATTATTTTATATTACTGTACTATTTTGACTCGATTTGCTATAGAGAAACGTTGTGAGGGAGTGAAACAGTCGATATTTGGACGGGAAAGATGAAAATTGCAATGCAGAGAAGCATTTGAGGTTGATATTTCGGCGTTGTCGAAAAACCACTGACAAAACCGCCGATGCGTTGTCATTTGTCTGCAGTATCATTAGAAAAGTGGAGAGGACCATTAACCTCGCTTCTAAATGTATATGTTGATTTATCGTGGACGAAAACACGCCCCGAGTAATTTGTAGGAATTATATTTATGTTAAGGGGATATTGAAATGACATAAAACAGTTAATGGCGGCTTTAATATCGCCGCGACAGATTTTGTCTCAAATTTTTCCCCCTTTTACACGCCTTTCCGCTTTATTTTATTAATTTACTGGATACATGAAAGTTAATTATATCAAACCCAAAGTGCGCCCCGAGAAGTTGAAGGGTCTTTTAAAATGCAATTATAATTAATTTAACATTTTTTTACCCTCATTTTTTTCATTTTATTTTTTTATTTATTCGTTTTATTACCCCTTTGATTCGACTTCTCCCCATTGTCCCGAGTGAAATAAAAAGTGTGAAAATGTACAAGTTGCGTGCGAGGCGAGTTTAATGGCGATTTTGTCTCTCTACTCATCTATATTGAAGAGTGCAAACATTCGTTATGAATTTATCGTCGCTTTGAAGCTGTTAAGCCGACATTTATGGAACTAGTGTGCGGCAACGCGTCCCGGGATGACCAGTGGCCGCACGCACCGTAATGCCCAGGCTGTATGAGTTAGGAGTTTTGGCACCGGTCGAAAGTTGGGAATCGCTCTGCTGGGATCTGCTGCCGTAACCTCTATTTAAGTGTGAGTGTGACCGGTCCAAATGAACGTTTTTAAGGGGAATGGACTGATTTTACCCAAAAAAAAAAATTTAAATTTTCTTTTTGTGGAAGAGGGGGGAGATTTGGGGGGCAATGGCCAATGGGGGTTGGAACTTTGCATTTTGTTATTGGATTTTTTTTTCTCTCTATTTTTTTTATTTTAGTTTTTGTTGCCTCATAAATGATTTTATGGTGTGGAAAGGCGCATCAAATTTTTATTCTCCGGCCAATGAAGAAGGATGGCACAAAGTACCGGCTTGATGGCCTGTGTGGTTTCTAAGAAGGAATTTGGTTCTCCCCCTTTCCTTTCCCTTTTTCTCTTTTTTTTTTATGTATCCCCAAGTAGCATGGTTATTTTATTGGGGTAGCAAACAGAGCAACACAACTGTAGA
This sequence comes from Geophilus flavus, assembly GCA_034695885.1. Lineage (NCBI taxonomy): Eukaryota > Metazoa > Arthropoda > Chilopoda > Geophilomorpha > Geophilidae > Geophilus > Geophilus flavus. The sequence goes on along the minus strand of JAQFZO010000685.1, from coordinate 16,530 downwards.
ATTTAATAAAAGGGTTAAATGTGAATAAATTTGTTTATGTTCAGTTGGTTCGGATCGAATTTTTTTTTTATTCATGCATTGTGGATTAAGGAATGGATAATGTTTTGGAAATGCTATTATAAGCGAGACTTTCCGCTCCATTTGTGTAATCGGGAGGTTTCGTGTACGTACGTAGGAGGATTTTTTTTTTTTTAAGGTGCCTTGGTTTTGCTTGGTGAATCGAATGTATTCTTTAGTAATGCAAATGTGGTTTGAAATTTATACTTTTATTTCCATGTTTGCAATTCGGGAGTCAAAAGAATGGAATTTCTTCTTTTTCATATGTTTATTTACTTGGAGTTCGGCCAGTCGGAAGGGATGAGGTAGTTTTTTTTTGTTGGTGGTGCAGCGGAGAAGAGATCAAGTTATATTTTTTGTTTTGGTTTCGTAATTTAATTGATGCAGTTTTCTGTTTGTGTTGCAGATTTTGTGTATTCGGGAGAAGGAAATGTGATGTAGTTAAAGGGAGACTCGATATTCGCGAATTTAAACTTTTTTTGTATTTTCCATTCCACATTCGTTTGAAAGTCTAAAAATAAACAATTTTCTAATTTCATGAATTTGCAATGGTTCTGAACATGACATCCGTGAACTTACATGGGGGAATATTAAATCTAGAATCAAGAATTTTTTTATAAAAGCTCGTCAACGTCGATGCTTTGAAGTTGGTTCACCAATGTTTTGCACGAAATTTTTATATTCTATCTATGGTTCTTGGGAATGATACAGTGGCTTAAAGGATGACAATAATCAAATAATGTTCGTCCATGTCACATTTTTTTGTGAAAGAATAGAATAAAAGTAAAATTTTGCATCATACCATAAATGGAAAGAGTGTTAACGTCCAAATTTCATTATTACGGTATTAAGTGAGTGCTAACAAGCAATATAAACTTTCAAGTCCTGTGCAAACATTTGGTGAGCTGGTGTGAAGTTGGCTATTAAACACCGCTAGATGGCAGTCGTTTTGCTGCTGTAGTTTTTTAATAATTGGTTTTCGTTGCAACCGGTGAGTCAAAAAGGTCCAAAAGTTAGATTCTCGTGTATCCGTGTTCATCATGATGAGTGAATTTAAATTTCAATCAATTTGAGTAGTTTTTAGCATATTTTACAATATTTACCGTTCACTCTCTTTGCTTTTATAGAAAATTAATAATAATCCCACATACTCGACTCATATCGTAGCCTACCATATAAGGAGGAAAAAAAATTTGTAATAAAAGTTTTAAGTGGAAATGAAGGTATAAATAGGCTTTTAGTTAACTATCAACAGGTTTTAATAAAATCTCATTCGGCAGTTTATGGCGTTTAACGTGTTAATATTAAATCCAGCTTTTAATGTCGTTATGGAAGAGGTCTCGAGGTTGTTGGGCTTTTAAATCGAGTCGGTTGAAAATGGAAATGAAAGCAATTGAAAATGCGAATGCTTGTCGGCAAAGAGGTTCGCTTCAAAACTCTCTCTCTCTTTCTCTCGTAGATATCGGAATGGGCGCTGCACTTATTTCGCATCTAGTTATTGCGGCTTTAGTGCCATTTAATAATTAGGTCTTAAACGATAGAAATAATTTATACTTGATACCAGCAGTTGTCTTGTAGGGAAGCCAATTTAGTGGGCGATATTCATTCCCTGTGGAATTTATATAGACTGGGATAATTGCAGCCTCTTAACTTTGCCGCGTTCAGAATATGCAAGAGTGTGAGTGTGGGAGGGGAAAATGCTGCCTCTTATTCCGCCGCTTTTCCATTTCTGCTGATGGTAATGGGCCCCGAGTGTAACTTTTGGCCATAGTTTGCTGCTTTTGTGTATGCAAGCAGTTAATCTGAGACTTTACACTAACTTCACCAAAGTCTCGTTTTCTCTTACTTTTATTGTAGTTTTGCTCTTGCCATAATAATTTTTTTTTCTTTTCTCCCTCTCTCTCTCTCGCTCTTTCTCTCTCTTGTTTATTTTTGCACATTGTGTGTGAATTAAATGGAAAGGGAAAAGAGGAAAGATAGAGAATGTTGCGAATTTTGTGGCTTGCAATTCCATTCATTTCTTTTGTCACTGAGTTACAGTAGATGTGCAAGAAGATGCGGGTTGCTTGTTTTCACTGGGAGATGCTTTTATTTAATTGAATTTTTTTTTTACACTGGTTTTTGAGGACATTTTCGGTTGGATTAGAATTTCAGTCATTTTTAAGGGACAAAGATACATGTCAGTTTCACTAAGGGATGGATGAAAATCGAATGAAAATTTGTCTTGAATGTAATATGTATTAGGGAATTAATCGATAAAAGATTTGCTCTTTGACATCATGATCAGATGTTAATTGTGTTTGGAAGTATGGATGTGAGATTTTCTTTTTTGGATATCGAAATAGATTTTGTGAAAGCAGAATTTATAGATTTATATCTTACAGTTTATAGTCTATAAATCACTTTTGGCATTTATAAGTCAATTTATAACTTATAAATTAAAGTTATACTCCCTTATAAGTCACAATTTATAAGTTACAGAACCGAGCATGCGCATTTGATGCGATTCGACCTGAGCGTCGACGCTATTTTTAAAAAGTTATATCGGTATACAATCAAAAAATGTCTAAAAGTACTCGAAAAACTCAGTTTCAACGACTCAAAAATGAACAAAAAAATCTATCTTGTAAACGTAGTGACTATTGACTCAAAAAATGAATCATGTGTCGTACATTCCCGCGATTTTTTTGTCTTTCAAACGTAAAATATTCGCATTTTGTCCAGCAGTACGGTATATTTAAGTTACGGAAAACCAACGTCGGCAGCGATTAACACATTCGTCTCAATGCCAATAATAAATTCAAACTAATGTTTGCCCGACCTCTCGAAGGTTAAATAAACACATCACGTGAACAAAACCCAAGAACACTCGCTACAAATTATGCAAACAAGCCGGAAACGTATAGTCAAACTCAACCAAACTGAAATTTATAAACCCGAGCTGTTTTTATCCCATTAACTAATGGAACGGCAGTTAATAAAAAATACCAAGGTTAAAAAAAAAAAAAAATAACTGTTGATAGTTGGTGTAGATGTTATCGGAATAATTCCCACATGATGTGTAATAAATTCCCAGCAAAATGCATGAAAAATATAAAAGATAAACATCTTGAAGTGAAACCATTTGACTAATTATTTTTATCTGACACACAAAGCCACGCGAGACATTATTATTCATCCATTCCTTCTTTACCTTAAACAAAAATTCCTTTATTTCTTTTCTTTTTACTCACACACTCATTTACATATACTCCTCCAAACATCTCTTTGTATTCCCAACGCTGACAGCGTGTGTAAATGTTGAATTATCTGACCTCTTTACACTCGCGCATGCTCTGTCAATTTGCACTTAAAGAAAACCGAACGGCATTGTGGCAAGTAGTAAAAGACGTTGTTAAAGCCCTAGTTTATCGTTGTGGGACACGAATTCTTGCACGTGCGTGCTGATCACCCAACTTTGTTTGTGCGGGATGGCAAATCCAAGCACACTTCCCCTCGAGCGCCAAATGTTTGTGTGTATTTTCAACATCCCCTTCCCTCCTCCCCACCCATACTCCTTCTTCCAACATTTTTCTTTTCCATACGACAAAACTTAGTATCGCAATTATGGACTATAAAAGTTTTAATGGCGCTACAAAAGCAGCAAAACGCATGCGTTGGAATCTGCAAAAGGGTGTGAAAAAGGCCTCCTCCTTTATTTATTTATTTTTGCTTCTCTTTCCTTCCCTTTATCACCCTCCTCCTACCCCCCCTTCTGGCAAAGTGAATAAAATAATTTGAAAATTTCGTTAGGTTGAGTTGAAGAAAGTTGTTCTTCTTCGCCATTATATGCGCAGACTGGCAAAGCGTGAAGTAATTTTTTCAAAAAATTTTTTATTATTTAGTTAAAAGGAAAAAAAAATAATTTTTATGAAGAGAAATAAAGAGACAGTTCAATTTACCCGGTGAATAATGGAAATTGAGAGCAGTGAGTTTAGTTTTTACCATCGCTCGGATGAGCAATTTTGGTGCGACGTTGTTAAGGAGAGCTTTGTGCGCAAGTGTTATGGTAGATAAATAAATAAAACGATGCGTGTGTGTGTGTGTGTGTGTTGTCTCTTTCATTCGCTTGGTTTGTTGTTTAGGCGATATTGGCAGTTGGCAATTGAGAGTTTTAAAAGTTTACTGAAAGTTTCCGCGTTTGTGTGACGGCGTAAATTGAAAAGTGAGCTTTTACTCTCTTTTTTCTTTTTTCCGTTCTTCCTCTCAACGCTCTTTTCTTTATGGTTTTATAGAAATTGCAGATTTAAGTTGTCTATAAATGTGAAAATGGGTTTGGAAATGATTGGAGATGAGAGGGAAAGAGGTTGGTGTGTAATATAAAGTTATCATCGATGATGAAATAAAAAAGATAATTTATAATTTTAGGAAGGAGATGGAGAGAGTGAGATTGAGAGAGAGGAAGAGGCGATGAAACCAGTACCCAAATAATGACACGGCTCAAATTTGATAAGGATTCTGGGCCGGGGGAAAGGGGCAGTAAAATGGTATTGATTGGTTGGGTTGGGAAACGTAAAAAGTTTTTTTTATTTTTTTTATTTTTTTGTTTTTTTTTACACTGAAAGTGAAACTTACTGTAGTGTCGTTTAATTTGTTAAATTGCGCTTTAAACTTGGCAAAAGTCTCGGGGTCACAAATTTATTGTAGACTTGGTTGGGTGTCTCGAAATTAACGTTGTAGTTTTGAAATTTGTCATTAAGGAGCAGTGATATTTTGTGAATCCTGCGTTTGGTTAGTCGTGGTCGTTTTCCAGACCCTGTAGTAACATCTGGTTCTGGACGATGGTGTGTTATTAAACAAATTGCGCATGATGTGCAAGAATGCAGCGCGATCGGTGTGTTCTTTCCATATTGCACCGCTGTTTGGACTCCAAAGTTTGGAGTGAGCTGAAAATGCACTTCCGGTTGGGTTGGGAACTGAATTTAGTGAAATCAATGTTACACGAATTTCATATGGGCTTTTAGGTTCTAAACTAACTCGAAATTTAATTTTTTGCCCATTGTACTGTACCAAAAACATCACATTGAACACAATTGCATTTGGCATAATTGGATTCAATGGGATGTACTGCAAGTGCATGGTTTTGTGTATATACTTTAGCAACGTGGGATATCTCCTTTGGTTAATTTGTGACATTTTATTAAATAATGTTTTAGTGGGATAAAATTAATGTCAAAATTTTAATTTCTATGTTTTTATTTCCACCGGTAATTATGCAAGTCACATTGTATTAAGACTAAAATAGAAGCCCAGACCGTAGTTAATCCAAATGATGGACGAAAATATAAAGTTTCAATTATTTGATTTCGGCTTCAGACCATTATATTTCATTTTCAATTCTACCGTCAAAAAACAATTTATATACCGTATCGAATTTTAAGTTGAGGAATACTGCCAAAAACATTTGATTTATAATGTTTTTTTTTTTTGGTATTCTGCCATAAACCATTCGATTTAAAGTGTTTTTTAAAGTTTTGTTTTCAATCCGACCGGCATTAAAAAATTCATTGAATTCAACCTGAAAAAATGGACACATTCGTACCTGTTGTTGATGTTGTTTTGGAGATGATTTTACTATAAAATATTAAAAAATTTGCACATTTGTATTAAAATTCGGAAAGGAAGCCAAACTGACATTTCCGGTTACATTAGCAACGAGAAATTTCAACACGCATGTAATTCCTTACTTTAAAAATTTCAATCTCTAATTTGAACCAGAAATTCTATTTTTGACCTTTTCAAAGAGCAACACACATTTTTTTAATGTTTTATTCCTTTGCAAAAAGCAATAAAAATTCTTACATATTTCTTAAATCTAGCATAACTAATGACACCTAATTATTTTAATTTACTAACTTCCATGAGCAAGACTTAGTTTATCAGCAACAAATTAAGTTTTCCCCAAACAAAAAAAAAAATCAACATGGGAACAAACTTCCCACGTCTGTTTATACATGTGTTTCCCTCTAAATAATAGCTTTAATGGCAAATGTCAGTAATAAAGTTTAATGTTTGCAAGTGGCAAGTTTAACCGAACAAGTTACTATACGCATGGCGTCCTAAATTATCTTTGGGGAGTTTAAAAATGCTATAATAGAACACTAATAATATTTATTAATCACATCACATGACCACGTCCCCGACATTATAATACGGATCATGTTGGAAAACAAGACAGATATACTCATCTAAATTTAATCAGATCACTATGAAGAGACACGTGAGAGAGTAGTGGGGCAGAGGGGGGCAGGGGACGGATATAGTTCGGTCGTAACCCGCCCATTACCTGACTGGAAATGATAAGTTATACACACATCTTTTATTATTTACGATGAAAAAGTTTTGGTCGATTTTCACTTGTACTTTTCTGCACGCTCGACTCCATCCACCTATGGTATAAAGCAGAGAAAAATTGGAAAATGTGTCATTCGAAATGGCCAATAAGAAGAGCCGGGAAATATCTCTGGGATTATATTCGAGAGAAAAAAGATGGAACTTTTCAATTTTTTTTTTTTTTTTTTTTTTTAACTGGGGTGGGGGTAGAAGGAACGTGAGTATTTGGAAAGTGAGAATTGAGACAGAGAGAAAACAGAGGGGTCTGTCTGTCTGTGTCTCTGAGTATTGACGTCACGAACAGTAAGAGGGAAGACGTCAAATCCAAAGCTGATGGAGTGTATGTACTTGGGAGTTGGCTTGTGTGTGTGTGTGTGGGATGGATGGAAGGAAGGTCATTCATTCGGTTGCCTTTACCGGGTCTTTTACTGTTGTCGTTCCATTCTCCTTTTTCTTGTTTCGCCAGCTGATGGATCTTGGAGTGGTGGTTGTAAATCAGGATTTCATCGCAGCTGTCATCCATTCAATTGCCATTGTAAGCTCGTATCGGATTTGTCATTCGGTGTGCGACTTGCCTCTAAAGCTGTGAGCTCTCGACGTTATATGGAAGGGGTTGGGTTGGGTTGGGCGAGGCGAGGTTCGGTCGAGTTTTGGGGCCGAATGGAGAGAAAGAGAGAGATGAGAACGTGTGCCAATGAGTTTGATGATGTTGAGTATATACGGGCTGGAGATTACACTTGCCAGATCCCCGGGTCTAATAGGCTGTGTGGCGTATGGTTCGTTTATTAATATGTTGTGGAGGAAAATCCAGATATTATTGGAACGAGTAATCTGAGCCGTGCATTTGAGGGAAATTGAAACTTAAGTCGTGATGGCAGTTTTAATCTTGAGATTTACTGTACTCACTCTGGCTTTTCACTGATTGTTTTTAAAGTGTGTCGAAGTTTGAAAATTGATTTTTTTTTCTTGTTGATATTTGAGTTGAGTTGAGGTGTGGTGTTGCACTCATCAAAGGGATTCATAATTACAGAAAGTTTTAATGAAAGAGAAAAAATTATGATTTTTTTCAACTGTGAATAAATATTGCGCAGACATATTTTGTGTCAACAACCAATCACAAGCTTGGAGCTACTGGAAAGTGTTGTTACTCACAATTTTGTGCACTGCAGAAAGTAATGTGATTTGTTGATTTCCACATAAACACAGAGAGAGAAAAATGATGAAATGATGAAAGGGATGTGTTTTTTATGAGCAAAGAACATTCTTTGGAAGAAATACTTGCATGTGTGAATCAAGTTTTACACAAATGAACCAGAATTTTATTTTTATCCAATTATTTGAAAGTTTTTCAGAAAACTTTGTTCAAATTCATCCAAGAAAAAATTGGATTTGAAAAAAAAAATGACTCGAAGTTGCCTTTAATATTGCACCTTGCAAATCAAATTACTATAAATTCCAACAACATTTCCTTTTTTGGCAATTTCTTTTATTTTTTCCTTTTCTTTAATCCTCAGTCAGTATTTGAACCCTTCAACATCCTACGGCTACAAAACGATCATTCTAACCACTTAAAACATAAAGCCCAGCGTTATTTCCTTGAATTTTCCTCTGAAGGCGTTTTGGCATGCAGTTTAAATTTCAACTTGACTTTAAAGAGAGAGAGAAGAAAAAAAATCGACACTTTTTGCATTAAAAATCGCATTAAAGTTTAAGTGTGTTTAAAGTCGTGTAATGATGTGATCGATCACCTCCAATGTCTTTTATTGAACCCTAATAAAAACCTTATTTTTTCGATCACGAAGAAAACAAAATTCACCGCCGAAGAGTAGAAATAGAAATAAAGAAAGTTTTAATACAAACCGACAGATTATTTTTGATATATCTAACAAATTCTGGGCGCTAGTTTTGAAAGAATAATAATTTGATTCACGTTATCACTGGCAACCACCCTACTACATTTTTAATCCCCTATAATTTTGTAACAAGTTTTGGATCTTTTTATCAGTAGTGCAGACCTTTTCCTCCCCCCGATGGCAATCAGAGGTAATTACCCGTACTTTTCCTTTTCTTAAATCTCTTCTCGAAGCCTGGGTCGAACAGATAGTAGGATTACGACATTGCTATTGACGTTTGCCCTTATCGCAACATCCTCCATCACTTTCTACTTTTTGTTCTTTACATTTTTATATTTCTTTCTTTCTTTTTCTCTATATACGTTCGTTGCTACGGGTTTTCGCTTTATAAAACATGGATTTGTGTTAATCATTAATGCGTACAAGCGAGTGGCGTGGAAGGAAATCCGATTAGGAAAACACGGCACAGGTGTAGCGCATTGATCTATCTGAAATTCTTTTTTTTTTATTGTACTTTTTACTTATTTTTTGGTTGGATTTGTTTTGACGTTGCATTAACGTGATTTTCTTTTATGCGGTTGTTAATGGTGGGAATTGTGGGAATGGAAATGTTGGTTGGTTGTTTATTTATTAAAGAGGATTTTTTTTTTTGATATGGATGGAGAAAATGTTTAATAAAGTTGTGTTGGATTGGTTTTTTTATTGCGTCTGAGGATGAAATTATAAATTGGAAATTCCATTTTTGTTTTATTAGGTTTCCGGGAGATGAGGGAATCGAGTGAGTAGGGGGATGGTTGTGGTTTTATGGTTTTTATAGATGGTTTGAATACAATCGTCGTCGTTGGTGATGTACGTCTTGGGTTACATGATATTTTGTAAGGTTATCATCACGGAATTACGAGACATGTCTGTATTTGGTTTCAATTCGACACTGCTTTACTCTTTACAATTAAATTTACGCGTTTAAAGACGGTATTCTGTTTTCTAAAGGATACGGTTGAAATTTAGTTTGGAATAATAACCCACTGCGGGCTATAACCTGCTGTAAACTACTGTAGTAATATTTGCTTTGACGATGATGGAGCAGTGAAAATTAACATCTGAACTGGACATAAACATCCGGAACATTTCCAAGTGAAATTACTTTGCAACAACAACTGTAAAATGAAATAGGAAAGACGGCAAATATTTACGTTCGGTGGATGGGGCATCGCAAAAGCTGCTATTCTGTTTCTGTACGGTGTATGACGTGATCAGGATGATGTAATGAGTGTTTGACCCGGGGGATTATGGTATTCGAGATATTTATCAACGAGTTTTGACGATTTTAAGAGATGTTTTGATTAGATTTTAAAACATTTTGTGTTGATTTTGAAAGATTCTGGGATTTTGACAGATTTTGTCGTTAAAGTTTTGGGATATTCACGGTATTTTTAGACCCCATCGACGATATTTTTCGTGAATTTAAGACCCCTAGGTTTGATCCCAATGAATAATAGATAAATAAAACAGCTCTTGCTAAGGATCATTTCTCATCACTGAACAAAGTACCAAGAACATAACATAGTACACAACTGAATAACGATGATTCGAGTCACCATAACATAAATCGCCTTGATTAAGAATAGATTGTGAGTTAGATTACAATACGGTAATAGCTTTTCCGAATTTGCAATTTATTATTCCTCTCATAAATAAATTATATCCCAATATGAAAATGACCATTGGTCTTATTACATTTGCCTTTTCTAATGCAATTTATCGATCCCCAGTCGATGGAATATTACAAAACACTATTCAAAATGACCACTCGATGCCTGCAAGCTTATTATAATCACCATCACCAACTTTCATACATAGCAAAAGAGACTTTTATACTACATTTTGCGCTCCGTAAAGCATAAACAAGATTTCTATCCCATAAACCAAAACATGATTATCTCACACTCGAAACACTCGACGACGAGAGAGCGAGCCAACTGTTGCGAGCGCAATATTTAGAATATTTCAACTCATGCAAAGAAATAGTTGGCCTTAAATGTCTAGGACCAACGAAAACGGTAAAAGCAACGGAGTAAAGAAGACGATGATGATGGTTCAAGTGGCGTGTTGGTCATAAAGGTCATTTTGTCTCGTAAAAGATTTCCTGCACAAGTATGCAGCAAAAGAGGTGGCGCGCTGAAATTGCAAGTGGAAATTCCTTTTCTTTTGCCCGCCGCCGTCTTGCTTTATGCAGCATATAATAAATTCGGGCGCACGTGGTCTGGTGTTTTATTCAAAGAATTTTCATCAGAGTAAAAGAGATGGGCGTGCAGGTATATTTTATTTCTCGGGGTAAACTAATTGATTCCGGTCATTGAAATGTATTAGAACAAAAGGCAAAGGGGAAGTCGACCTACACCAAGTGAAAGCGCACATTAAGAAGGCAAAGCCGGTGAATGGCTTTTCATTTGCCTTCCGTTTCATTTATTATCGCAAGCTTTGCTCACGACTCGGGCTTAATAAAGAAGACTTTTTATTGCTTCGGATGGATGAACGACACAACACTTCACCAAATTCCACACTTACAACTTACTTTTTTTTATTTTATTTTAGTTTTTAGCTGTAAAATCAATCAGTCGATGAGCTGTTTTAATTAATAAGGGTAACAGCACCTTTAAAAGTGTCGAATAAACGTTAATGCATTTTTATGGCGCTATCAAGAGAGTGTTTTATGGCTTGAAAAATAATACCTGTTTTCGACACCACCAATTTTGCATTGTAAAAAAAATATATATTAAAAAAAAAATCCATTCCAAGGTCTTGCTATTAAGGCAATCATCTTGACACTAATTATTTTCAATGCTGTTGTTGCTTTACAAATTATCTGACAACGTCTAATGAGGATGGCCTTCGACATTGATAGTTTGGAATTAAAAAAACAACCACATGATTTATTTCACTCTTTTTTTTAAAAAAAAGATTTTTTAAAAAATGTTTTGATGGTAAACTATAAAATTTCTTATTTATGGTTAGTTTTATTCTTCTCCTTTAAAAATATTTCAAAGTTTATCTTCGCACCCACTAGACTGGATCTCAGTTTTAACTGGAAACCACGGAGACTTCCTTCCGTGTTCAGGTCACTCTCATCGTCCTAGTTTCCTGCAAAGGCCATCTTCAGATTTCTCGATGACAAGGAGGAATAATGTTGACATCTTTTTCTCTAGTTTCCGGTTGTTTTAGGTCCTCTCTTCCGTTTTGCGAGAAAACGTATTCGGACGATGGTAATGGAATGCTTTTATTTGTTTTTATTTCTCGAAAAAAAAGCAAATAGTAAGTTTGTTGTCGATGCGCTCGACTCGAGTGAGTCGAGTGGCTTCCGCGCGTGCGTACTCGTTGTTTTCGAGCGAGATGAGTGTAAGTAAAGTGTGAAAGTACACAGAACTGAGGGAGAAATGGTATTTTGGGTGTGTACCTCCATCTTATTCGACTTGACAAGCTTGTTATTAAAGTTGAAACGAGAACACGCCACCAGTCGATTGGTTGCGAGTTGCTTACTGCTTCGTGACACCTGTCCTCTCTAATATTCTTGACGAGGTTTGCTGAATCGAGAGGTTGAAAAGTCTCGCTATAAACTGATTTTCCCTCCCAGAGAGTTTAGTGGTGGAGATCGACCGAATTGAATTGGGGAAAAACGTTAAAAAACGCTTTACGGTATTATACATAGTAAATCTGCGTTGCGCTTTAAGATGCGCTCGAATCGGTGGACTGACTGGATTGGATAAAGGGAAAGTGGGAAATGACAAAAGCCGTGCGATGGTTGACGGTTAATTTACGAGGGTATTGTGTAGATTTAGAGTTTCCGGTTAAGTGATGGTGGAGATTTAAATTCCATTTGTTGTGCAATTCAAGGACTGTGGAAAATAGAGAGTTTCGTGCGTCTATTTTACCTTGTTATTATGTTGGTAATTAAAGGTTGTCGGGGCCGTCTTTAGAGCCTGTGGTGTCCATTGGCATATGTCTCCTTCGGGCCCTTATTCCACTTTTGAGGCGGAGATGCTGGTTCGGACTTCGGAGATGAACTGTTGTCTGGAGGATGATTAGGATTAGGCGATGCTCTTTGCGTGAAACGAAATGGCACTTCTGATTGAAATTAGGGCTGGGAGTATGGAAAGGAGTGATATTTATTGTATTTTATGGGTTGGGGAAAAATATTCGTGTTCCTAACATTACTAGAAGTTCTGTTTGCGGTGAAGTATCTTTCACACTTCATTTGGCAATTCCGAGCGCGGAAAAAGACCACTTCCGGTTGAGTTACGAACCTGAAAATTATTGGGCACCGACCCACACTCGTCTAGTCGATGCTCCTAAAATTTCGAGACACTGATACGACCGGAAGTGGTAAATTCGGACGGTTCAAACTGCAATCCGGTTTGTCGGCTGGAAATTGTTGGCAGAAGGTCGAATCACATCATTTGATTTTCTATAATGTGCTGGAATTATGCTTACGGTTGCAGTAATAGCTTTTACCCCATAGCAAGAGATTTTATTTTTAATATAATAATTTTCATTAAAAAGAAAAAAAGAGAGAGAAACTCATCTTCTCTTCCTACGTCTGTTTCATTTTCCAATTAACGCACTTGCACTGCTTTCGGTTTGCAGAGAAAGAGAGAATTAAAACCGAGTCGGTGTCACTCCCAAAGGCCTCATGAACAGGAGTTTCCTCTCCTTTTCCCACCCATTCAACATTTCTCCTTAACAGCAAGAACTCGCCCTTCTCGACAATAATTTTCTTCCCATCCTCCCAATTCCTAAAGCTGACATTTTAAAAGAAAAAATGATTTAACATATCCCACAATCATTCATTCATTCATTCCTTCTTTTCTCGAACAATTTCTCTCATTTCCTCGATTCTAAACCACATCATAACAAATGTCACGCACTCGACTCGAGGTCGAGATTTACATTGGACAGGGAAAGAGTGAATATAAACTAGTGTCGGAAAAGGTGGAAATGTGCACAGAGTAGTTTGGTAACACAAGTTGGGACCACGCCCTTTGCTGGTGTTTAAAATGGGTAGCCATCTGTGGTGATGGTCATCGGAGTTGACCTTGTGGCCAGTCGGGTGGGTCGATGTATTGATTCCCCCCGTTGCCTGACAGCTGACCTGGCTAGCTGCTATTTCCAACATGTTGAGACATCATCAGACTGAGAGAGCGACGCGCACTCTGCCACACTATTGTATGCCGTCAATTACTCTCACACACCAGTGAACTGTCCATGTCACGTGGTAGTGGGTGTGGGAGGGAAAAAAATGGGGCTTTTGAATTTCTTTGTGCTGGTTTTGAAAGCGGAAATGAAATTTTCACATTTTATTAGTGATTAATGAGTTTGCACAAGATGATGAAGTTGTTGATGGGACACAACAGATGCGAATAAGGACGGGAATTGGTCAGTTGAAGTGGAGGCAGATGGGGGCTGTCCATTTCATTCTCACTACATATTGCGCTGTTTGCAACTGCTGGGTCGGTCTAATAAAACATTAGTTTTTTTTATTTTTCTCTTTCTATGTATTTTTTTTGGGGTTATGTGAGTAAATTTTAAATTCAGTTACTTTGCCGTTTGATACAAAAAGGGATGTGGAGCGGAAGAAAAGGAGGAGAAAAAGGTAATGGAATTTTTACTATGTAACGGGGGAAAGTTAACAGATGGCGGGTTTCATGAATATCGAAGGAAATGGTTAAACGAATTCAGTCGATTACTGATAATGTATACAGATGACGGTAATTTTGTCAAACCGCTGTGGCAAAGCTGAAAGTTTTTTTTCGTTTTCCTCTTCTTGGGAAAAAAGAAAGAAGGTGAAGTGGGTTTTTGAGACTTTTCTCATCGTTTTTCGGGATAAAGAATGCGTGAAACGTGATCACGCATGCATGAGAACTTTTATTAAAAGCAAACAAAACGTTTAATCTGCGTCGAATTTGTTGGCAGAGGGGGAAAAATCTTTTACAACTGTGGATTCAGTCGGAAAATGTTTTTTCTGTTGAGTTAATTTCGTTGGAAAAGGAAAAATGGCGATGCTAAGTTGCGGAGATGTGGTTTTTAGGGAGTCTGGTGGGCTTTTTTTTTCGGGGGAATGTGCAGTAAATTGTTAGTTGGAAGTGAAGTGGATCGATTGCATTGAAATAGATTCAGCCACAAACTCATCCATCAATGTTGTCTGGCGCATAAAAAACGAGATTGTTAATTTGCTTCGATGTTGGTTGGGAAAAGAAGTATTGAAGAGACGAGAGCTTTAAGAGAAGAGTGCAGGAAAGAAGAAGAAGCGGGCAAGTGGAATGGAATTCTTTAGAGTTCGATGATGGCAGGAAGGACGTCGTGGAATGCATTGGATTTGTAACGCGCCGAAAATTCCTCGGTGTGTTTTCTAAGGGCAAATGGCGGAAGAGGCGTAGGAAGGGATTAAAGAGATGGCGGTCAACTCATCACCGTATGGTATTAGCAAGGTGAGAAACGAGAGAAAACATCCTCACACAGGCGATAAACAATAAAATTCCTACGTGAATACATTTGAAGATGTTAAAAACATGTTTTCGAATTTTGACACCTCAGAAATGGAATTTTGACGACTTGGAATCGCTTCTGGACATATGGAATTTTTTTTTTTTTTTGAGTAAAAAAAAGGGGGAAAAATAAAGGATAAAGTTAGCAATGTAGTTATTTTATTTTTATCTGTGAAAGCAGTTTGTGCAGCTGGCTGGCGCTTTATCCAAATCCAGCGAGATCAATGGTCATAGATGAGACATGGGAGAACAGTGCGATGTTGGTGGATGCATGGCACTCGAGCCCACTTCCTCCCTTCGGGAAATCATTGATGGATGAGAGCCATCCGTTTGCCGCCTGCGTCGCTCGCAGTAGCTGGCGGTGGATGCATCCAAATCCCTTCCATCCATCCATCATGCATATAAGACTCATATAACCAAAAATGCACTGTTATGTACACTCGTGTGATGTATAGAAGCAGTAAAGTAGAAACGTATCACTTTTTCTCTCTCTTTCTCTCTTCTCCCTCTCCTGTTTTTCTCTATTTTTCTTTTTTTTTTTAAAAATAAATAAATAAGGGGAAGTGTATAAGAGTAAGGGAAAGTGTTGTTTGTGAATTGTCGATAGGGTTGTATTGAAATGAGAAATTTTTATAAATTTATTTTTGTGTTTGTTTTGCTTCGCTTCGATGGTCGTAAGTTGCAAATGATGAATAAATAAACTTTAATAATTATTTTAAAATTAAAATTAGATGTTGTAGATTTTTATTGCCGTGTGCAACTGACGGCACTTTGTCTAATTAATGAACTTTGGTGGCGGCCATTTGCATTTCGAGATGTGCGCGCGCGTGAAATATGATGGTACACATTGCAGAACAATGCAGCCGCAGTCAGATTTACTGATACTTTTACAGTCCACATTTCACGAGGCTTTAATGAATCGCTGTATAGAAATTTGAAATAATTTTTTTTTATTTTTTGAAAAATTCAAAATTGTGCATTTTTAAAAGAAAAATGGAAAAATTTGGTCGAATGGTTCGGATTAAAGGGGCGAAGTAGAATTAATTGAGGGCAAACATTTGAATTGGACTCGAAACTTACAGTAAATCACATGGAAATAGCGGAAAATCAATCACGGGACCTCCCAATTTACCCAGTTGTGTTGAATTAGCCGTATGGTGTGTTCAGTTCAGACTTCTTTAATCGAACGTTTAATTACCGATGCGATGCGATGCGATGAGATGTGATTCTGCGCAGCGAAGCCTGATTTTTGCAGCCGAATTTAATCTAAAATGCAGAATTCGATATCCAACACGTGTTTAATTATTAAACTCGACTCTTTGACAGGTAAAATGAGAATTCTTTTAACGTATTTCTAATTCGCACATACCAGAACATTTTTCTTAGAGCTCTCAATTCTCTGTGTGTGAGCAGGTCTCGATGCAACGATCCTGCATTGCATTACAGCCTCCAAATTGACTTTAATTGGAACGTGGTAGGGGATGCAATATGGCCTAAGTGAACCTTGATCAGAAAGTGCTGGTAACGAGTGAGAGTGACAGCTAACGCTTCCCGGCTCAGATTAGACGCTTTTCTAATGAATTATTCTTAGCGCGAAGACGAACGAAGGTAGTGACGTATGGGTAAAGATAACCAAAAAAGAAAAGAAAATTGAAAAAGTAAAAAAATAAAAAAAAATTTTCTGTTTTCTTTTTTTAGAAATTTTTGTA